>APFE030512037.1:46444-109703 GCA_000404065.3 Pinus taeda
ACCATACATTGCCTATCAAGTCATTTGAAACACTATTAATCTTTAGTACAAGATCTGACTGAGCATTTCATAGCATTCAATATTTCGTCAATCCCAAGACTCCAAAATGCGAGCGCAGACTTTTTAGCTAACTTAGCCTCTAGACTCATTCCCTTCGAAGATTTTAGTCCAGATAGATTCTCAATAGAATTAATCTTTAGACCGTCCATCCCTGACAACATTACAAACTGGAGAGTATTCAATGATGATCCTGATATTGTAAATTTCCTCACTTCTGAGGATCCTACTCCAATCAAATAATTGACGAAGACCACCACGATCGACAAATACAACAAAATAGCACTGATAATGCTATACCTAAATCGGTGGTTAAGTTGGAAGACTTATACGATTTGAAAAGTTGGTTTAAAAGGTGTACTAATTCTAAGCTCTACAGTTCAACTCTGAACTATGAATCAGTAAACTTGGGAACCGATGATAAACCACAAAACGTTAATCTAGGCCACGGCCTAGCTCCTGAAGAGAAACTAGCATACATTCGTCTGTTGAGACAATACAAAAATGTTTTTGCATGGAATTACGATGAGCTGAAGACATACGACACTTCCATTATCCAACATACTATCCCTATGATTGACAATGAAAAACTTGTCCAATAGAAACTCAGAAAAATCCACCCCAATCTAGAAAACCAAATAAAGAGTGAGCTGAATAAGTTATTAAAGGCCAGGATAATTTTCCCCATCAGACATTCCAAATGGGTCTCCAATATGGTACCCGTTAGAAAGAAAAGTGGAGATATTAGAATCTGCATCGATTTTCGAAATCTCAACAAAGCCTGTCAAAAAGACAATTTTCCCCTCCCTCCGATGGAGCAAATATTACAAGCAGTAGCCGGCTCAGGACTAATGTCTTTTTTGGATGGATTTTCAGGATACAACCAAGTGCTGGTACATCCCGATGATCAGTTAAAAACCATGTTCCGAACCAAATGGGGCACATATGCATATCGGAAGATGCCATTTGGTTTGATCAATGCCGACACTACGTTTCAAAGAGCTATGGACATCGCATTCAAGGGTTTAGTCAATAAAGCCGTAGTGATTCATTTGGATGATATAACAGTGTACTCCAAGAAGCGAAGCGACCATCTCAGAGACTTGAAACAAATCTTTCAACAATGTTTAAGGTATGGGATTTCACTTAACCCAAAGAAATCTTTTTTCACATTAAGTGAAGGGAAACTTCTAGGATTCATAGTATCAAAATCTGGTATTCACATTGAACCTAATAGAATCAAAGAAATTTCTGAAATATCCCTACCTCATAATAAAAAGGCCATGCAATCTTTTCTTGGTCAGATCAATTTTGTGAAAAGATTTGTCCCAGATTTTTCAAGAATACTTTCTCCTTTGTAAACCATGATCAAAAAGAATTCAAATTTCAAATGGGGTCTAGATGAGCATCAAGCCTTCAATCTGATCAAACAAGCTATCATTAATGCTCCGTCTTTAGCGACCCCAAATTTTTCAGAATCTTTTATCTTATACACATTCACCTCAGAAAAATCATATGCCACGATTCTAATTCAAGCAAATCAAGAGAAAGCGGAAGCTCGAATCGCATTTTTTAGCTCTAATTTACAAGGTGTTGAACTCAACTATTCAGACGTAGATAAACACGAATACGCTGTTTTCAAAGCAATCAAATATTTCAGACCTTTCTTACTTAAAATCCATACCAAGGTCATAGTACCGTTTCCAGCGGTAAGAAATATTTTAATACATAAAGATGTGGGTGAAAAAAGAGCAAATTGGATCACTGCTTTACAAGAATACGACCTTGAAATCAAACCAGCAAGCACTGTGAGAGGACAAGGCTTCTGCAAAATGTTGGCTGGAGCATCGCAGATTCCAGAAAGTTCATCTGAGGAAGTACAAACGTATGAGGTAAGCCTAAACGATATAGAATGATTATACGCTGACACCATTTATTATCTCAAAAACGGGTATGCTCCAGCACACCTGGATCACACTAAGAAAAGAGCCCTAAGATTAAAAGCTAAACAATATCAGCTCATAAATGATGTTCTGTTCAAAAAGGAATTATGATTCTGTGCTTCTTAGGTGTCTTGAGAAAACTGAAGCCGAAAATGTTTTGCAGGAACTCAATGATGGGCCTGCAGGCGGACACTATGTTGGAGATGCTACCGCACATAAGATCTTGCGTGCGGGGTATTATTGGCCCACACTGTTCAAAGACTCACACAGTACGTGAGGAAATGCCAAGTCTGCCAAACTGCTGCAGGGAGACAAAGGAAACCATCCATGCCACTACAGCCGGTAAACATTGATCAACCATTCAGTCAATGGGGCTTGGACATAATAGGTGAGATCATTCCTCACTCTTCTAAGCAACATAGGTACATTCTCACAACAACTGATTATTTTACTAAATGGGTAGAAGTGGTACCTCTCAAAACAGCTAATTCTGAAAACATCATTGAATTCATAGATCAATTTATAATCACTAGGCTTGGATTTCCGACAGCTTTAATATTTGATAACGCTTCTTACTTTTCTGGGAATGCAATGACTGATTTCGCACTTAAAAGAGGGTTCAAACTAAAATATTCGGCCAACTACTATCCGCAAGGAAATGGATTGGCTGAGTCAACAAATAAGAACCTAATCAGGATTATTAAAAGGATAGTTGACTAGAACCAGAAGAATTGGCACAAAACCTTGGTAAATGCTTTATGGGTAGATAATAACGAAGAAAGCTTCAATCGACACTTCTCCCTTTAACTTAGTTTATGGGAAGGAAGTGGTTCTTCCAACTCACTTAATGATTCCCTCCTTGTCTTTAGTACAATGCATCGATGAAGTATCTACTTCCTCCTTACAATTAAGACATATGGAAATAATTAAATTGGAAGAACAACGAGAACAAGCTAAGAAAAACCATGCTCATCACCAAGCGCTAATAAGATCCTCTTTTGACTCAAGCATAATGACCAGAAAAAACTTTCAGATGGGAGATCTAGTTTTGAAATGGGATAAGGCTCATGAAGAAAAGGGAAGACATACAAAATTCCAGAAAATGTGGCTTGGTCCTTTTCAGATTGTAGAAGTCATAGGCCCATCAACGTTTGTGTTGCAGGATTTAGCAGGTAGAAAGGATTCTTTGCCTGTTAATGGACAAATCCTGAAAATATACTTTCTATCGAAGATTACTCTTCTAAATTTTTGCAGGATAACTTTTTGTTTTTCTTCTTTCTTATAAATAAAACCAGTTGTAGATGATTACTACAAGAGTTCACTTCAAATAGACACCAAATCCTCTGTTAGATTTTGATTTTTCGCTTGTACAAATAGTAAATTTTTTTGAAAAATCTGATCTTTATTATTGACGGATAGAGTCCAACTTCAGCCTAGATATGATATTAGTTCCAACTTCAAAAAAGTTTATGAAAGCAACCTTTGGCAAAAAACTTGTTTTATATCAGCACAATGTAAGGTATCAATAATAAAATGAGTATTCTCTGTAAAACTGCTATTTTCCAAACTCTATTATTATCGTCCAGAACTTTCTTAAGGAAAAACAATGGTTTCCTCCCTGCTAAAGGAAATCGCAGCATTCAGAGAAAAAATCCGAAAAAACACTACATCTCAAAGAATAAGAGGTCTCATCACGAGCCGACTTAACATGATCACAGATATTATAACTTGCTGACTTTGCCAAACTGTCCACCAAAACAGGGCAACGACTTAAAATTGTTGCAATCAAAAGACAAGGGGTCTCATCACGAGCCAGCTTGTTCAACAAAAGTGTAAATCAAGTGGCACATTAACCTCCAGTGTAGAATCACTGTCATATTCCTGCTCATAGACTGACTCCGTCTCTGACATGACTTTGAAAACAAGATAGTTGGAATATATATGCTGATATAAAAACTGTGTGTACAATTGAATGCAAACTGTTCTTTGCTCTAACAATGTTGTGACCAAGGGGAAACCAATACACAAGGGAATATTAGGAAAGGGAAAACATTAGGGAATTAGGGACTTTGGAAATAAAATGTAATTAGGAAAGGAAGGGGAAATGTAAATATTGGATTAGGGTTTTGGGATATTAGGTAGGATTAATGTGTTTATAATAGAGGTGAGGGACTAGGATTTTAGGGATTGTAGTGTAGGATTAATGAGGGAATTAATGGGGAAGAATAATGGGTGAATTTGGGAATGAGAAACAAAGGGAAAAGGGGAAAAAACACAACCTTGGTTACACACTGTTTTCAAACCCTACAACACTTTTTTTACATTGACAAAAGGAGGGCTTCAAATTTGGATCTCCACGGAAAACATTCTATGAACCCATCATATTAACCTTTAAACGCCAAGCAAAGGTAATGGATATGATCCTACCTAACACTTTTATGCGGAGAAGAGGCAATTTGATGCTCTTTCGAACAAGTTTCGGGCTCCAAACCCAGTGTGTCGCGCGCCTTACCCAGTTCGCTGCACACCCCCGATGCGCCACGCGCTTGTAATTTTACACTGTGGCTTTGTGCCCAGTGCGCCGTGCACAGCCAGTGCATCGCGCGCCTGAAAACTGCTCCAACTTCCACTCAAACTGACAAATTTGCTTTGGAATGATCTTCTCCACTCGTGGCATGTACAATGAGTTGAAAATGTATTGAAATATCTTTATAAAGACTCCCTTTTGGTTCTTGCTTGGTCCATAACCCATTTTGTAATGTTTTGTCTTTGACACTTTTTCAGGATTAATAGACTTTTGACTTTTTTGTTTCCTCTTTAAATTTGGTTAAAATAATGATTTTCTTTGACAATGTTTTGCAGGGATAGGGGCTACTGAACCTAGCAAGATGGGAAAGCTGCCTGAAGAACTGTAAAACCTTATTAATCATGCATTAATTGAACTTAATAATTTCTTCTTCAAAACAGAGTTTTAAAGAAGAAATGTCCTTCAACATTATTAATAATGTGAATTTTGAAGTGAAACCTTATGGAAGCGCTCTCCAAGTGTTCACTTCTGGAGACAAAACCCTGGACTCAAGGATTAAAATGACCCTTTTTTGGACCACAGTAACATCAGTGACTGCAAATGACGAGAAATGAACCTTGGTGAATTATACTGCAGCGGGCTGACAAGATGAAGTCTAACATTGGCTCCAATGGGGATGGCAGCTGCCGCTTCTTGGAGGTGCCGAGAACTGCAGATCTTTGGGACAGCAGACAGTGCCTCCATCCATTGGGCTATGGAGTCAATATTTCAACAAACAACACGAGACTTATGACTCATTTGTGGACTGAAACTTGACTAAAATGATTGAAAATCTGACTAGGCAATCTTCAAACCAAAACTGTAATGAAACTAGAACAAAATGGTGCCCTTTCGCTGCTTATTTATTTACAAAATCTACCCTACTTGGCTACAAAAACAATAGATCAGGTAATACTATAATTCCAAATCAACCATTCAAGTAAACCTGAGAATGATGCTGCTTGAGAATGCTTCCACCAGGACATAGATGTAATTGTTGGCAGCCCTTCATGCTCGTAATGAGCCTGGTCACGTAAAAGATAGCCTGATCTATCAATCAAACTGAAAAACATTTCCATGTATGTTGCAATAGGATCGCAAAAGCCAGACTCTGTTTGCTGCCCCAACTCCGCAATACATACTTCCAGTTGTACACTATCAATGCAAACATCTGTAGGCAACTCTATTATTTCTTGTTTTGAAGGAGGAAGAGTTTCCAAGAACTTGTTGGGATCTCGGAAATCATATGACTGGATTTGATCATTTAAATATTGAGTCTCCTTTTCAAGTTTTTCAACAATTAACTCACAGAACCCAGTTTTAGTTTCAAGAGGGTTTGGAGATTTCGAACATTGAAGGAAGGCACTGAAAAATTCTTCATTAATTTCAATATCCACTAACCACTCTCTAACTTCATTTACAGCTTCACAAAGTGCATGGTTTTCCACATACCCTACCATTGCATAGATGGATCCGCGAGCACTGGAATGTCTGGATTGAGTTGGAGTCACCAGGTGAATGTTTCAGCCATCATATGCGTCTGATTGCTGTCCACTATCAGCACCAGATCTGCAACTTGATTTCATGTACTGGGGCAAGACAATCTTCAAGTCAAATGTCCCATCAACAGCAAACCATCTTCCCCAGCATGGTCGCCACTATGTTAGCACTCAAATCTACCTTAGGCTGAAATAAGGTAAAACTCAAGGCTTCATCAAACCACGCTCAACCTCATAGCTAGCCCTACGAGGACAGGAGAGGGCTCTCTCCGGGTCAATCTCGGCAAAAGGTGATCGATGAGGCTCGAGATGACTAAATTGGTAACTAATTTTAGGCTAGGTATGAAGTACAAAGAGTTTGAAATTGATTTTTTGGAGTTTTATTGAATTCAAGGGAAAAGCAATTTTGGGTGTGGGGATGAGGCACAGGTTTTGCAGAGATCTACTTGGGGCAAGGTAGGCAATTGTCCTGATGCTTTTAAAGAGAATGAATGGCTATATCTGACTGGTGAGAAGTTAAGGAGAGCAAGAAATGTTCAAGGATTCTCCATAAACAGAAGAAAACATGGAAAATCAAACAAACTTAATGGCAGAGCATAGCAAATTATAGATTCTACCTTAACACTTCATTTTTTCAATTGCAGAAGATAAGAGAATGAAAGTGATATACATAAAAAACTTACAAATATTGAGAGAAGCACACCATAAACACATAAAGCCACATGAATCCCAAATAGTGTTGCAAAACCTTGGTCTTTCCTTTGCCAAAATGCAGATAAAATATGTACGATAGAGTGTCAAGCTTTTCCCAAGAGTCCAACGCTGAAAATGACTTAGAAAATACATAATATAGGCTAGCCAACCCATTCCCTTGCCTCTAGGGATTGAGCTCATCATCCTAGGAGCTGTTTCAACCAACTCTAAACAAAGCACTACAATCTAGGCAGCCAAAACAACTTGCCTCTATAAGGTAGGAAACCAATTCACTCATTAAATTTTCACTCTTTGGTGAGTGAATCTTCTAGAACAAGTAACTAAGTGTCAAAAGAACATCATGTTTCATCAATTACATCAAGAGGTGTGAAAAATTACATCTCAAATCAAAACTGGTCAAAGTGGCTGCATTTCCTGAGCTGAAAGATGAAAATTTGGCCAAAAAGCCCTGTGCGCCGCGCGCCTGAGCCCTATGTGCCGTGCGCCTTTCAACTTGCTTTTGGGGCACTTCCTGGCATCCAAATCAAGCTCAAAATAGCTAGTTGGAAAGCCTTGGATATCTGCTATCCAGCCCAAGTGGAATTTTGAAACTTGGAGCTCATTTCGCCCCTCAAAATGTCATTCTCCCGGAAGTACTTCCTGCAGGTGCAATAGGTGGCAAAAAGGTGATTTTCATGGTGTTTTTGAGCCTTTGTTCACCCAGAACTTAATTAAATGCTTTAGAAATAGCTGAGCATGCATAATTTATCATGATAAACCGAAAAATATAAAGTTTTCCTCCAGCAAGTGTCCCAATCTTAAGCACACGCGTCAACGCGCTACGCGTTGAGCCAAAAAACCTGTTTAGGACAAAATTTTCAAAATGACAAAAATTTCTCTGAATTTGCTCAAATTTGGAGTGAAGACCCTCCATTATGTATTGTGCCCCGCTAATGAAGCCTCAGCCAAAATTTGGAGTGGATTGGGCTTTTTTCGCCGTTTTAGTGCTTTGCTCAATCGCCTCTTTAGAATCTTCATTTTTTCTTTGCAGACATGCATACGAGCCCAATAATGAGTTTTCATGTGATGAAGCATGTCTTTGTCTTTGTTTTCCTTTGCCAACAATTTCTCCAAATGAGTGTTCACATGGATGAGCATAGACTCTCGATCAATCGGTGTCATATCACCCGATCTCTTTCAGGCCAATTCTCGATTCTCACGGATTTGCCGCAGCTCATAAAGTGTATGTTCATCGTCTAGCTATTTATTGTGCTGCTCCAAGTAGTTTATCACCCACTTAGCCATCTGCAATTTCTTTTGCAGTGAGTCATTCTCAGCCCTTTTCTCCCGGATGATCTCCTTTAGCTCCGAGGTAGGAGAGCTCGCATCAACATCAATGATAGTGAAATCTGTGTCCCGGCCTCTTGAAGGACCCTCATCATGCATAGGCCTCTTGCCCCTGTCTTGGATCTGTAACTGTGCTGAAGAAGAAGGTGAGACCCCTTCCACATGTTGTGGAGATAATACTCGTTGTGTTGATGGATTCAACGAGACCCCTTCGACCCCGGGTGGAGATAGTACTCATCGTGTAGATGCAAATAAGGCCTTGTGGCCTCGCTGGTATGTCACATATGGAGGAGCACTTATATGATCAGTCTCAGGAATGTCTGGCTGGTGTGAAGGTGCTCCCTCATCATGAACTATCCCGGGAGGCGGCTGTAGCGCTGAGAAGAAGTCACGGGAGATGAAATCCTCCAAAGTAATGCCCTGTTGTGTCAACTCATGTATCACTATGATTTTGATCAGTGCGTAATGATATATGCTCTTATGCTGATGTGCTGGGGTCTTCCTTTGTACTAAAGTCACCATCCTCTCTATGTTGCGACACATGAAGTACAGAATTTTCATCATACATACCCTCGTGAAATGCATCAACAAACGAACATGGCATGCATAGAGACGCGAGAATCTACCCTCGCAACTGAAATACCGAATGACGAGTTTCATAAACGGTGAAAACTCATCCCTCAGGAATCTTAAAGGAAAAACTATGCTCAAGTGTCTCATATACACGGGTTTGATGTATGGCTCATAGTAGAATCTGTCTAATTGTTGGCATTTGCTCCATTCCTCTCCTACATTTGGTATCCCGGTGGCCTGAGCAATAGTCTCTGGTGACAAGGTGAAATTCACTCCGGCGAGGTTTACATGACCATCATGTAAATGTAGAACAAATAATCGAACTAGTTCATGATGATGCTAAGTTTGTGAGATCATCTCACGATATTGGAAACATGATTGACGTTGAAAACAATCCATTGCAAGTGGGCAAGCCTGCAATTGAGCCAAAGAAGTAGGCTCCTCCCTGACAGGCTGATCACCTTTGCCAGTTTTGTGATATCTCCGTGGCACATTAACCTCCAGTGTAGAATCACTGTCATATTCCTGCTCATAGACTGACTCCGTCTCTGACATGACTTTGAAAACAAGATTGTTGGAATATATATTTTATATAAAAACTGTGTGTACAATTGAATGCAAACTGTTCTTTGCTCTAAAAATTATGTGACCAAGGGGAAACCAATACACAAGGGAATATTAGGAAAGGGAAAACATTAGGGAATTAGGGACTTTGGAAATAAAATGTAATTAGGAAAGGAAGGGGAAATGTAAATATTGGATTACGGTTTTGGGATATTAGGTAGGATTAATGTGTTTTTAATAGAGGTGAGAGACTAGGATTTTAGGGATTGTAGTGTAGGATTAATGAGGGAATTAATGGGTGAATTTGGGAATGAGAAACAAAGGGAAAAGGGGAAACAACACAACCTTGGTTACACACTATTTTCAAACACTAGAACACTTTTTTTACATTGACAAAAAGAGGGCTTCAAATTTGGATCTCCACGGCAAACATTCTATGAACCCATCATATTAACCTTTAAAAGCCAAGAAAAGGTAATGGATATGAGCCTACCTGACACTTTTATGTGGAGAAGAGGCGATTTGATGCTCTTTCAAACAAGTTTCGGGCTCCAAACCCAGTGCATTGCGCGCCTTACCCAGTGCATCGCGTGCCCCTGATGCACCGTGTGCTTGTAATTTTACATTGTGGCTTTCTGCCCAGTGCGCCGTGCGCAGCCAATGCATCGCGTGCCTAGCCCAGTGCGTCGTGCACCTGAAAACTGCTCCAACTTCCACTCAAACTCAAAAATTTTCTTTGGAATGATCTTCTCCACTCTTGGCATGTACAATGAGTTGAAAATGTATTGAAATATCTTTATAAAGACTCCCTTTTGATTTTTGTTTGGTCCATAACCCATTTTGTAATGTTTTGTCTTTGACACTTTTTCAGGATTAATAGGCTTATGAGTTTTTGGTTTCCTCATTAAATTTGGTTGAAATAATGATTTTCTTTGACAATTTTTTGCAGGGATAGGGGCTGCTGAACCTAGCAAGATGCGCAGGCTACCTGAAGAACTGTAAAACCTTATCAATCATGCATTAAATGAACTTAATAATTTCTTCTTTAAAACAGAGTTTTAAAGACAAAATGTCCTTCAACATTATTAATAATGTGAATTTTGAAGTGAAACCTTATGGAAGCGCTCTCCAAGTGTTCACTTCTGGAGACAAAACCCTGGACTCAAGGATTAAAATGACCCTTTTTTGGACCACAGTAACATCAGTGACTGCAAATGACGAGAAATGAACCTTGGTGAATTATACTGCAGTGGGCTGACAAGACTGAGTCTAACATTGGCTCCAATGGGGATGGCAGCTGTCGCTTCTTGGAGGTGCCAAGAACTGTTGATCTTTGGGAGAGCAGACAGTGCCTCCATCCATTGGGCTATGGAGTCGTTATTTCAATAGACAACACGAGACTTATGACTCATTTATGCACTGAAACTTGACTGAAATGATTGAAAAACTGACTCGGCAATATTCAAACCAAAACTATAATGAAACTAGAACAAAATGCTGCCCTTTAGTTGATTATTTATTTACGAAATCTACCCTACTTGGCTACAAAAACAATATATCAGGTAATACTATAATGCCAGATCAACCATTCAAGTAAACCTGAGAATGATGCCACTTGAGAATGCTTCCACCAGGACACAGATGTAATTGCTGGTAGCCCTTCATGCACGTAATGAGCCTGGTCACGTAAAAGACAGCCTGATCTATCAATCAAACTAAAAAACATTTCCATGTATGTTGCAATAGGATCGCAAAAGCCAGACTCTGTTTGCTGTCCCAACTCCACAATACATATTTCCAGCTGTACACTGTCAATGCAAACATCTGTAGGCAACTCTATTATTTCTTGTTTTGAAGGAGGAAGAGTTTCCAAGAACTTGTTGGTATCTCAGAAATCATATGACTAGATTTGATCATTTAAATATTGAATCTCCTTCTCAAGTTTTTCAACAATTAACTCACAGACACCAGTTTTAGTTTCAAGAGGGATCTTTGGAGATTTCAAACATTGAAGCAAGGCACTGAAAAATTCTTCATTAATTTCAATATCCACTAACCACTCTCTAACTTCGTTTACAACTTCACAAAGTGCAGGGTTTGCCACATACCCTACCATTGCATAGATGGATCAGCAAGCACTGGAATGTCTGGATTGAGTTGG
The DNA here is from genome assembly GCA_000404065.3 of Pinus taeda. Lineage (NCBI taxonomy): Eukaryota > Viridiplantae > Streptophyta > Pinopsida > Pinales > Pinaceae > Pinus > Pinus taeda. Next base: position 57,848 of record APFE030512037.1, read on the forward strand.
AGTGGCCAGGTGAATGTTTCAGCCTTCATATATGTCTGACTGCTGTCCACCATTAGCATTAGATCTGCAACTTGATTTCATGTACTGGGGCAAGACAATCTTCAAGTCGAATGTCGCATCAACAAAAAACCATCTTCCCCAGTATGGTCGCCACTATGTTAGCGCTCAAATCTACCTTAGGCTGAAATAAGGTAAAACTCAAGGCTACATCAAACCACGCTCAACCTCGTAGCTAGCCCTACAAGGACAGGAGAGGGATCTCTCCGGGTCAATCTTGGCAAAAGGTGATCGATGAGGCTCAAGATGACTAAATTGGTAATTAATTTTAGGTTAGGTATGAAGTACAAAGAGTTTGAAATTGATTTTTTGGAGTTTAGTTGAATTCAAGGGAAAAGCAATTTTGGGTGCGGGGATGAGGCACAGTTTTTGCAGAGATCTACTTGGGCAAGGTAGGCGATTGTCCTGATGCTTTTAAAGAGAATGAATGGATAGATTTTACTGGTGAGAAGTTAAGGAGAGCAAGAAACTTTCAAGGATTCTCCATAAACAGATGAAAACATGGAAAATCAAACAAACTTAAAGGCAGAGCATAGCAAATTATGGATTCTACCTTAACACTTCATTTGTTCAATTGAAGAAGATAAGAGAATGAAAGTGATATACACAAAAAAATTATAAATACTGAGAGAAGCACACCATTAACACATAAAGCCACATGAATCCCAAATAGTGCTACAAAACCCTGGTCTTTCCTTTGCCAAAATGTAGATAAAATATGTACAATAGAGTGTCAAGCTTTTCCCAAGAGTCCAACCCTGAAACTGACTTAGAAAATACATAATATAGGCAATCCAACCCATTCCCTTGCCTCTAGGGGTTGAGCTCATCATCCTAGGATCTATTTCAACCAACTCTAAACAAAGCACTACAATCTAGGCTGTCAAAAAAACTTGCCTCTATAAGGTAGGAAACCAATTCATTCATTAAATTTTCACTCTTTGGTGAATGAATCTTCTATAACAAGTAACTAAGTGTCAAAATAACATCATGTTTCATTAATTACATCAAGAGGAGTGAAAAATTACATCACAAATTAAAACTGGTAAAACTGGCTGCATTTCCTGAGCTGAAAGATGAAAATTTGGCCAAAAAGCCCTGTGCACTGCGCGCCCGAGCCCTATGCGTCGCGTGCCTTTCAACCTGCTTTTGGGGCACTTCCCGGCATCCAAATCAAGCTCACAGTAGCGGGTTGGAAAACTATGGATGTCTGCTATCCAGCCCAAGTGGAACTTTGCAATTTGGAGCTCATTTGTCCCCTCAAACTGTCATTCTCCCGGAAGTACTTCCTGCTGGTGCAAAAGATGGCAGAAAGGTGATTTTCATGGTGTTTTTGAGCCTTTTGGTCACCCAGAACCTAACTAAATGGTTTGGAAATATCTGAGCATGCATAATTTATCATGACAAACCCAAAAATGTAAAGTTTTCCTCCAGCAAGTGTCCCAATCGTAAGCGCACGCGTTGAGCCAAAAAACCTATTTTTAGGACAAAATTTTCAAAATGACAAAAATTTCTCCGAATTCGCTCAAATTTGGAGTGAAGACCCTCCATCATGTATTGTGCCCTGCAAATGAAGCCTCGGCCAAAATTTGGAGTGGATCGGGCTTTTTTCGCCGTTTTAGTGCTTTGCTCAATCGCCTCTTTAGAATCTTCATTTTTGCTTTGCAGAAATGCATACGAGCCCAATAATGAGTTTTCATGTGACGAAGCATGTCTTTGTCTCTATTTACCTTTGCCAAAAATTTCTCCAAATGAGTGTTCACATGGATGAGCATAGACTCTTGATCAATCAGTGTCGTATCACCGGGTCTCTTTCGGGCCAATTCTCGATCCTCACAGATTTGCCGCAGCTCATAAAGTGTATGTTCATCCTCTAGCTATTTGTTGCGCTACTCCAAGTAGTTTGTCACCCACATAGCCATCTGCAATTTCAATTGTAGTGAGTCATTCTCAGCCCTTTTCTTCAGGATGATCTCCTTTAGCTCTGAGCTAGGAGAGCTCGCATCAACATCAATGATAGTGAAATCCGTGTCCCGACCTCCTGAAGGACCCTCATCATGCATAGGCCTCTTGCCCCTGTCCTGGACCTGTACCTGTGCTGAAGAAGAAGGCGAGACCCCTTCCACATGATGTGGAGATAATACTCGCTGTGTTGATGGAGTCAACGAGACACCTTCCACCCCGGGTGGAGATAGTACTCGTCGTGTAGATGCAAATAAGGCCCTGTGGCCTCGCTGGTATGTCACATATGGAGGAGCACTTATATGCTCAGTCTCAGGAATGTTTGGCTAGTGTGAAGGTGCTCCCTCATCATGAACTATTTCGGGAGGCAGTTGTAGCGCTGAGAAGAAGTCACGGGAGATGAAATCCTCCCAAGTAATGCCCTGCTGTGTCAACTCATGTATCACTATGATTTTGATCAGCGCGTAATGATATATGCTATTATGCTGATGTGCTGGGGTCTTCCTTTGTACTAAAGTCACCATCCTCTCTATGTTGCGACACATCAAGTACGGAATGTTCATCATATGTACCCTCGTGAAATGCATCAACACACAGACATGGTATGCATAGAGACGCGAGAATCTGCCCTCGCAATTGAAATACCGAATGATGAGTTTCATCAACGGTGCAAACTCATCCCTCAGGAATATGAAAGGAAAAACTGTGCTCAAGTGTCTCATATACCCGGGTTTGATGTATGGCTCATAGTAGAATCTGTCTAATTGCTAGCGTTTGCTCCATTCCTCTCCTACATTTGGTATCCCGGTGGCTTGAGCAATAGTCTCTGGTGACAAGGTGAAATTCACTTCGGCGAGGTTTACATGACAATTATGTAAATGTAGAACAAATAATCGAACTAGTTCACGATGATGCTAAGTTTGTAAGATCATCTCACAATATTGGAAACATGATTGACGCTGAAAACAATCCATTGCAAGTGGGCAAGCCTGCAATTGAGCCAAAGAAGTAGGCTCCTTCCTGACATGCTGACCACCTTTGCCACTTTTGTGATATCTCCGTGGCACATTAACCTCTGGTGTAGAATCACTGTCATATTCCTGCTCATAGACTGACTCCGTCTCTAACATGACTTTGAAAACAAGATAGCTGGAATATATATGCTGATATAAAAACTGTGTGTACAATTGAATGCAAACTGTTCTTTGCTCTAACAATGTTGTGACCAAGGGGAAACCAATACACAAGGGAATATTAGGAAAGGGAAAACATTAGGGAATTAGGGACTTTGGAAATAAAATGTAATTAGGAAAGGAAGGGGAAATGTAAATATTGGATTAGGGTTTTGGGATATTAGGTAGGATTAATGTGTTTTTAATAGAGGTGAGAGACTAGGATTTTAGGGATTGTAGTGTAGGATTAATGAGGGAATTAATGGGGAAGAATAATGGGTGAATTTGGGAATGAGAAACAAAGGGAAAAGGGGAAAAAACACAACCTTGGTTACACACTGTTTTCAAACCCTACAACACTTTTTTTACATTGACAAAAGGAGGGCTTCAAATTTGGATCTCCACAGCAAACATTCTATGAACCCATCATATTGACCTTTAAAATCCAAGCAAAGGTAATGGATATGAGCCTATCTGACACTTTTATGTGGAGAAGAGGCAATTTTATGCTCTTTCAAAAAAGTTTCAGGCTCCAAACCCAGTGTGCCGCGTGCCTTACCCAGTGCGCCGCGCACTTGTAATTTTACACTGTGGCTTTGTGCCCAGTGCGTCGTGCGCAACCAATGCGTCGCGCACCTGAAAACTGCTCCAAATTCCACTCAAACTCACAAATTTGCTTTGGAATGATCTTCTCCACTCTTGGAATGTACAATGAGTTGAAAATCTATTGAAATATCTTTATAAAGACTCCCTTTTGATTTTTGCTTGGTCCATAACCCATTTTGTAATGTTTTTTCTTTGACACTTTTTCAGGATTAATAGACTTCTGACTTTTTTGTTTCCTCTTTAAATTTGGTTGAAATAATGATTTTCTTTGACAATTTTTTGCAGGGATAGGGGCTGTTGAACCTAGCAAGATGGGCAGGCTACTTGAAGAACTGTAAAACCTTATCAATCATGCATTAAATGAACTTAATAATTTCTTCTTTAAAGCAGAGTTTTAAAGACGAAATGTCCTTCAACATTATTAATAATGTGAATTTTGAAGTGAAACCTTATGGAAGCGCTCTCCAAGTGTTCACTTTTGGAGACAAAACCCTGGACTCAAATATTAAAATGACCCTTTTTTGGACCACAGTAACATCAGTGACTGCAAATGACGAGAAATGAAAATTGGTGAATTATACTGCAATGGGCTGACAAGACGGAGTCTAACATTGGCTCCAATGGGGATGGCAGCTGCCGCTTCTTGGAGGTGCCAGGAACTGCAGATCTTTGGGAGAGCAAACAGTGCCTCCATCCATTGGGCTATGGAGTAGTTATTTCAACAGACAACACGAGACTTATGACTCATTTATGGACTGAAACTTGACTGAAATGATTGAAAAAATGACTCGGCGATCTTCAAACGAAAACTCTAATGAAACTAGAAAGAAATGTTGCCCTTTAGCTGCTTATTTATTTACAAAATCTACCCTACTTGGCTACAAAAACAATAGATCAGGTAATACTATAATGCCAGATTAACCATTCAAGTAAACCTGAGAATGATGCCGCTTGAGAATGCTTCCACCAGGACACAGATGTAATTGCTGGCAACCCTTCATGCAGCCCTTCATGCACGTAATGAGCCTGGTCACATAAAAGACAGCCTGATCTATCAATCAAACTAAAAAACACTTCCATGTATGTTGCAATAGGATCCCAAAAGCCAGACTCTGTTTGTTGCCCCAACTCTGCAATACATACTTCCAGCTGTACACTGTCAATGCAAACATCTGTAGGCAACTCTATTATTTTTTGTTTTGAAGGAGGAAGAGTTTCCAAGAACTTGTTGGGATCTCGGAAATCATATGACTGGATTTGATCATTTAAATATTGAATCTCCTTCTCAAGTTTTTCAACAGTTAACTCACAGACACCAGTTTTAGTTTCAAGAGGGAACTTTGGAGATTTCAAACATTGAAGCAAGGCACTGAAAATTCTTCATTAATTTCAATATCCACTAACCACTCTCTAACTTCGTTTACAACTTCACAAAGTGTAGGGTTTTCCACATACCCTACCATTGCATAGATGGATCAGCGAGCACTGGAATGTCTGGATTGAGTTGTAGTCGCCAGGTGAATGTTTCAGCCTTCATATGTGTCTGACTGTTGTCTACCATCAGCATCAGATATGCAACTTGATTTCATGTACTGGAGCAAGACAATCTTCAAGTTGAATGTACCATCAACAGCAAACCATCTTCCCCAACATGGTCGCCACTATGTTAGCGCTCAAATCTACCTTAGGCTGAAATAAGGTAAAACTCAAGGCTACATCAAACCATGCTCAGCCTCGTAGCTAGCCCTACGAGGACAGGAGAGGGATCTCTCCGGGTCAATCTCGGCAAAAGGTGATCGATGAGGCTCAAGATGACTAAATTGGTAATTAATTTTAGGCTAGGTATGAAGTACAAAGAGTTTGAAATTGATTTTTTGGAGTTTAGTTGAATTCAAGGGAAAAGCAATTTTGGGTGCGGGGATGAGGCACAGTTTTTGCAGAGATCTACTTGGGGCAAGGTAGGTGATTGTCCTGATGCTTTTAAAGAGAATGAATGGCTAGATCTAACTGGTGAGAAGTTAAGGAGAGCAATAAACTTTCAAGGATTCTCCATAAATAGATGAAAACATGGAAAATCAAACAAACTTAATGGCAGAGCATAACAAATTATGGATTCTACCTTAACACTTCATTTGTTCAATTGCAGAAGATAAGAGAATGAAAGTGATATACATAAACAACTTACAAATACTGAGAGAAGTACACCGTCAACACATAAAGCCACATGAATCCCAAATAGTGCTGCAAAACCCTAGTCTTTCCTTTGCCAAAATGTAGATAATATATGTACAATAGAGTGTCAAGTTTTTCCCAAGAGTCCAACCCTGAAAATGACTTAGAAAATACATAATATAGGCAAGCCAACCCATTCCCTTGCCTCTAGGGGTCGAGCTCATCATCCTAGGAGCTATTTCAACCAACTCTAAACAAAGCACTACAATCTAGGCAATCAAAACAACTTGCCTCTATAAGGTAGGAAACCAATTCATTCATTAAATTTTCACTCTTTGGTGAATGAATCTTCTAGAACAAGTAACTAACTGTCAAAATAAAATCATGTTTCATCAATTACATCAAGAGGAGCGAAAAATTACATCACAAATCAAAACTGGTCAAACTGGCTACATTTCCTGAGCTGAAAGATGAAAATTTGGCCAAAAAGCCCTGTGCGCCGCGCGCTTGAGCCCTATGCATTGCGCGCCTTTCAACCTACTTTTGGGGCACTTCCTGGCATCCAAATCAAGATCAAAATAGCTAGTTGGAAAGCCCTGGATGTCTGTTATCCATCCCATGTGGAATTTTGAAATTTGGATCTCATTTCCCCCCTCACAATGTCATTCTCCCGGAAGTACTTCCTGCAGGTGCGAAAGGTGGCAGAAAGGAGATTTTCATGGTGTTTTTGAGCCTTTGGTCACCCAAAACTTAATTAAATGCTTTAGAAATAGCTGAGCATGCATAATTTATCATGACAAACCCAAAAATATAAAGTTTTCTTCCATCAAGTGTCCCATTCTTAAGCGCGCGCCTCGACGCGCTACGCGTTGAGCCAAAAAACCTGTTTTTAGGACAAAATTTTCAAAATGACAAAAATTTCTCCGAATTTGCTCAAATTCAGAGTGAAAACCCTCCATCATGTATTGTGCCCTGCCAATGAAGCCTCGGCCAAAATTTGGAGTGGATCGGGCTTTTTTCGCCGTTTTAGTGCTTTGCTCAATCGCCTCTTTAGAATCTTCATTTTTGCTTTGCAGACATGCATACGAGCCCAATAATGAGTTTTCATGTGACGAAGCATGTCTTTGTCTCTGTTTGCCTTTGCCAATAGTTTCTCCAAATAAGTGTTCACACGGATGAGCATAGACTCTCGATCAATCGGTGTCATATCACCCGGTCTCTTTCGGGCCAATTCTCGATCCTCACGGATTTGCCATAGCTCATAAAGTGTATGTTCATCCTCTAGCTGTTTGTTGCGCTGCTCCAAGTAGTTTATCACCCACTTAGCCATCTGCAATTTCTTTTGCAGTGAGTCATTCTCAGCCCTTTGCTCCTGGATGATCTCCTTTAGCTTCGAGCGAGGAGAGCTCACATCAACATCAATGATAGTGAAATCCGTGTCCCGGCCTCTTGAAGGACCCTCATCATGCATAAGCCTCTTGCCCCTGTCCTAGATCTGTACCTATGCTGAAGAAGAAGGCGAGACCCCTTCCACATGATGTGGAGATAATACTCCTTGTGTTGATGGAGTCAGTGAGACCCCTTCCACCCCGGGTGGAGATAGTACTCGTCGTGTAGATGCAAATAAGGCCCTGTGGCCTCGCTGGTATGTCGCATATGGAGGAGCACTTATATGCTCAGTCTCAAGAATGTTTGGCTGGTGTGAAGGTGCTCCCTCATCATGAGCTATCCCGGGAGGCGGCTGTAGCGCTGAGAAGAAGTCACGGGAGATGAAATCCTCCCAAGTAATTCCCTGCTGTGTCAACTGATGTATCACTATGATTTTCATCAGCGCTTAATGATATATGCTCTTATGCTGATGTGCTGGGGTCTTCCTTTGTACTAAAGTCACCATCCTCTCTATGTTGCGACACATGAAGTACGAAATGTTCATCATACGTACCCTCGTGAAATGCATCAATAAACGGACATGATATGCATAGAGACGCGAGAATCTGCCCTCACAACTGAAATACCGAATGATGAGTTTCGTCAACGGTGCAAACTCATCCCTCAGGAATCTGAAAGGAAAAACTGTGCTCAAGTGTCTCATATACCCGAGTTTGATGTATGGCTCATAGTAGAATCTGTCTAATTGCTGGCGTTTGCTCCATTTCTCTCCTATATTTGGTATCTGGGTGGCCTGAGTAATAGTCTCTGGTGACAAGGTGAAATTCACTCCGGCAAGGTTTACATGACCATCATGTAAATGTAGAACAAATAATCAAACTAGTTCACGATGATGCTGAGTTTGTGAGATCATCTTACAATATTGGAAACATGATTGACGCTGAAAACAATCCATTGCAAGTGGGCAAGCCTGCAATTGAGCCAAAGAAGTAGGCTCCTCCCTGACATGCTGACCACCTTTGCCACTTTTGTGATATCTCCATGGCACATTAACCTCCGGTGTAGAATCACTGTCATATTCCTGCTCATAGACTGACTCTGTCTCTGACATGACTTTGAAAACAAGATAGCTGGAATATATATGCTGATATAAAAATTGTGTGTAAAATTGAATGCAAACTGTTCTTTGCTCTAACAATGCTGTGACCAAGGGGAAACCAATACACAAGGGAATATTAGGAAAGGGAAAACATTAGGGAATTAGGGACTTTGGAAATAAAATGTAATTAGGAAAGGAAGGGGAAATGTAAATATTGGATTAGGGTTTTGGGATATTAGGTAGGATTAATGTGTTTTTAATAGAGGTGAGGGACTAGGATTTTAGGGATTGTAGTGTAGGATTAATGAGGGCATTAATAGGGAGGAATAATGGGTGAATTTGGGAATGAGAAACAAAGGGAAAAGGGGAAAAAACACAACCTTGCTTACACACTATTTTCAAACCCTGCAACACTTTTTTTACATCAACAAAAGGAGGGCTTCAAATTTGGATCTCCACGGCAAACATTCTATCAACCCATCATATTAACCTTTAAAAGCCAAGCAAAGGTAATGGATATGAGCCTACTTGACACTTTTATGCGGAGAAGAGGCGATTTGATGCTCTTTCAAACAAGTTTCAAGCTCCAAACCCAGTGCGCCGCGCGCCTTACCCAGTGTGTCACGCGCTTGTAATTTTACACTATGGCTTTGTGCCCAGTGCGCCGCGCGCAGCCAATGCGTCGCGCGCCTAGCCCAGTGCGTCGCGCGCCTGAAAAGTGCTCCAACTTCCACTCAAACTCACAAATTTTCTTTGGAATGATCTTCTCCACTCTTGGCATGTACAATGAGTTGAAAATCTATTGAAATATCTTTATAAAGACTCCCTTTTGATTTTTGGTTGGTCCATAACCCATTTTGTAATGTTTTGTCTTTGACACTTTTTCAGGATTAATAGACTTCTGACTTTTTTGTTTCCTCTTTAAATTTGGTTGAAATAATGATTTTCTTTGACAATTTTTTTTAGGGATAGGGGCTGCTGAACCTAGCAAGATGGGCAGGCTACCTGAAGAACTGTAAAACCTTATCAATCATGCATTAAATGAACTTAATAATTTCTTCTTTAAAACAGAGTTTTAAAGATGAAATGTCCTTCAGCATTATTAATAATGTGAATTTTGATGTGAAACCTTATGGAAGCGCTCTGCAAGTGTTCACTTCTGGAGACAAAATCCTGTACTCAAGGATTAAAATGACCCTTTTTTGGACCACAGTAACATCAGTGACTGCAAATGACGAGAAATGAACCTTGGTGAATTATACTGCAGCGGGCTGACAAGACGGAGTCTAACATAGCTGAGAAGAAATAAGAGAGAAATGATACACATAACACATGAATAAATTCACAAATACATAAGAAAGCACTGTACCAAAACAAATGCCACAGGAATCCCAAAGAATGCTACAAATCCTGAGTGTACAATGAAGCTCTAGGCTTTCTCAAGAGTCAAACCATGCTAATGACTAAAACAAAACATAATATAGACAAACATAGCTCATCCTTGCCTCTAGTGGTCGAGCTAACATGTTTAGGAACTGATCTAACTGATCCTAAACTGAGAACTAGAAGCTAGGCAACATAACAACATGCCTCTAGAAACAAGGAAACTGATTCATTCAGTTTCAAACCACCTTTAAACTAATGAATCTACATCCAAAAGTAGAAATATAACATATTTACATCATGACCAATCAATTTTCATCAATTTTCATCAAAAATTTTCCATTACGAAAGTGAAAAAGTCAAACTAGGCAAAGCTGGGAGAAAAACAGAGCAAAACTTGGTCAAACTGGCAATTTTTCCTCTATGCGCTGCACATGTTTGGACCCATTTTTGGAGGCCTTCCCAATGTCAAAATCAGCTCCAAGTAGGCTTTTTGGAAAGGCCTACCTTTCTACTTTCCAACCCAAGTGGAATTTTTCAATTTGGCCTTCATTTTCCCTGTCAAAAATCAAATCGCCCAAGGCTGCTTCCTGTGTGTCAAAATAGGGGCAGTGAGGTCATTTTGTTAGTGTTTTTGACCTCTTTGAGGGCTCAAAACCTGCCCAAATTTCTTGGCCATAGGTAGGCAAGCATACGTTTTCATGAAAAATCTATACATGAAAAGTTTTTGTGATTTGGAGCCCTCTAGCAAAAGCGAGTGCCACGTGGCACGGTGCATAGGGAGGAAAACTCTGTTTTTTGTGCAAAAAATTTCCAAAATGCAAAAATTGCTCCAACTTTTTTGAAATTTGGGCTGGAACTTCTTTATCAAGAGCTATGTTGAGCCAATGATTCCTCGGCCAATATCCGAAGTCAATCATGCTCCTTTTGCCTCTTTGGAGCCTTCTTCAATTTTGCCTTTAAATTCCTGATTCGAGCCTTGCAAACTTTATTCCTTGCCATGTAGTGAAAAGCCATGTGTCTCAACAAGTTTTTCTCCTTGTTGGCCTTCTCCAACAATCTCTCTAAGTGGATATTGACTCTTTCGAGCCAAGACTCCCGATCAGCATTGATCTCTTGCTCTATTGAAGTAAACTCCACCCTCCTTCTTTAGGCATCTTGACGGTTCTCCATGATGTTTTGTAACTCCATGATTGTGTGCTGATCTTCAAGCTGCTTATTCCTCTGCTCCAAGTATTTTATGATCCACTTAGCCCTCTCCAAGTTGAGGGACAAGGCTTTGATTTCTGTCTACTGCTCTTGGATGATCTCTTTGAGACTTGTGCTTTGCGGGCCCATATCTATATCATCATCCCCAATAAGAATAAAGTCCCACTCACTTGAAGGCTCCTCATCCTGCATTGGCCTCTTGCCTTTGTCCTGAACCTATGGTGTTGATGCTAGAAGCGAGGCCCCTTCCACCCCAGGTGGAGATAACACTCGCTTTGCTGCTGCAAACAACTACCTGGTGCCCTTCTGATAAGCGATAAACACTAGCACATTAGTAGTGTGTGTCTCATGACCTTCATGTTGATAAGAAGGTCCACCTATCTCGTGCAAAGTCTCTGAAGGTCCCTGAGGAGTTCTGAAAAACTCACGAGAGATGAAGTCATCCCAAGTGATACCCTATAAGCCAAGCTGATGAATAACCACAATTTTTATAAGAGCAAAGTGGTAAATATTATTAAACTGCTACTGAGGAGTCTTGTGTTGCACTAGAGTGGTCATCCTTTCGATATTCCAACACATGAAGTAAGGGATGTTCATCATTCGTACCTGGGTAAAATGCATAAGCAGCCTGATATGATAAGCATACAAACGGGAGAACCAACCCTCACAGCTGAAATACTTCATGATCAATTTCATTAAAGGAGCATATTCATCTTTGAGGTACCGAAAAGGAAACACTCTCTTGAGCTGCCTCAAGAAGCTGGGCTTAATGTACGGTTCATAATGTTGCCGGTCAATTTTCAGCCTCTTGTTCCACGACTCTCCAATGTTAGGTATGTTGGTTGCTATTGAAATGGATTATGGTGTAAATGTGAGAGTGAAACCAGCTAGAGTGGCTTGATCACCGTGTAAATGCAGTACAAAAAAACGAGCCAACTCATGATGAAACTGAATGCTAGCAACCTTCTCACAAAATTCATAACATGACTGATGTCGGGAACAAGAGATGGCAAGAGGGCAGGCTTGCAATTCAACAAGGGTGGTTGGTTCTTCTCTGATATATTTGCCACCTTTATAAGGCCTCCTGGGTGCATGTCCTTCTGTAGGTGAGTCACTTTGGGTCTCGTCTTCATAATCATATGAAGGATCAGATGCCATGGCAGCTAGTAAATAAACTGCCTTGGAAATGTAGGTACTGATATGTCAAAATGTCATAAACTATTTTTGGTGATGTGTTTGACCTTTGCCACTAAGGGAAACAGTGAAATGATGGATTGTAAGGGGAGGGAAAAATAATGTAGAATTTAGGGATTGTCAGGATACATTCTAGTTAAGGAAATATGGGATGTTTTGGGAGTTTTTGTATAGGATTAGGGTTTGGGGATTTACAATTGGGATTTTGGGAAAGGGAACTTAGGATAGGGGATTAATGAATTTAGGGGTTAGGGGAGCTTAGGGAATAAGGAAATCAAGGGACAAATGGGATGAGAGAGCGAACTTGGTGACAAAATAGTCAATCAAAACCCTAGCAGCAAGTTTCTTCAAATGGTAGGGTTTGATTGTTTTTTACAAGTACCATAAAACAAGCACCACAAAACAAGCATAAACTTGGATAGAAAACAATATTTGGAGGATCTACCTACTTGTTTCAAGACCAATCCATGCGATTTCGGGTAATTGGAGTGAGTTTGGGCAAGTTTCAGTCTCTCTAGCTGTGTGCACCGCACATCCAACCCAATGCGCCGCACCCCACCTATGCATCGCGCCCTTGTTATTTTACATTGGATTTTGAGGCCTAGTGCGCCGCGTCGGTTAACTTGGAGCATTTTTTTACCAAATTTCTCACTTGTTCACCAAAATTGCTCTGTCTTGCTTTTCTTTTGCAAATGAACTTTTCAAATGTAGTAATAGATTATAAACAAAGAGATTTTGGAATTTTGGCTCATGAAACCGACTTTCATAATGTTTTGGATTTGACTTTACTTTTAAACTATGTTTTTTAGACTTTTCACTTCTTTTTAGCTTTGCAATGAACCAAATGACTGGAGCTTTGCTTTTTTTGCAGGTGTTGGAGCTTTTTGGGCTAAGGAAAGAAACCAAGGTGTAGATGAAGGAATTTACAATGAGGAAACAAAATTTTCATGATTTTTGTACAATAAAAGATAAATACTCTGTTTTTTCCTCAAAATAGAGTTTTGAGGAAAAACACAATTTTGAACACTTAGCGATGAAATTTATTGATGTTGAAACCTCCTCATGGCATGCTAGTTGCTTATTAGACACTTTCACACATTTTTTTACAAAACCCTAATGAAACCCTAGACCTAATTGACAATAAAAACCCTAAAAGGACTTTTGCAACTTTAATACAAAAAGAAAGTTGTATATGCTTTGATGAGAAAAAAACATGAACCAGCAGGTAAATGACATGAGGGAAATTGTAGGAAAGCCACTCTCATCAGATGATCCATGCACCTAATGGAATGCAGATGACTGGGCGAGACTCCTAATATGAAATTCAACAAGAGGATTTGATCTCTGACGGAGGGATGAAGATACTGACACTAACATTGGCTCCAATGGGGATGGTAGCTCCTTGGAGGTGCCAAGAACTACAGATCTCTGGGAAAGCTGACAGTGTCTTCGTCCATTGGGCTATGGAGTCAAAAAATTCGACGAAACAAAATTGAACCCTTGACTTAAACACTGAATTTCAGGACTGAACTTGACTAAAAAATGACTCATTTTCAAGATTGAAATTGACTGATAAACCTAACTCTAATGAACCAAACCAAAACTGAAATCAAACTCCAACCTTATAGCCTTCACCTCGGACCCCAAGCTGAAGAATGAAAACAATACACACTTGCAATTGAATTTAAACACACCGGTATATAAAATGATGAATGGAACAACAGAAAACATCTCACAAATAATATCGCTTGAGGAGCCGACCATTGACCGCTCCACTCAGATAATATTCGCCATTCATCTTTTGCAACAAGAAAGCATTCTGACCCTGATATGCAGTGATCTTATATGGCCCTTTCCAAATATTTTCAAATTTTCCATGTTTACCTTTCTCCTCATTCCTTGCATCCCATTTCAGCACTATGTCTCCTATCTCAAACTTGTCCGCCTTCGGTTTTCGGTCATATATTCTCTTGATTCTTTCCTGTAACTTGAAATTATTTTGAAATACTTCCTCCCTAGTCTACTGCAAGTGAATCATTTGATTAATCCTCCGCTGCAAACCATCCTCTTCGTTGCCTGCTTCTTGCAAAAGTTTGACCACCGGGACTGCCAAAGAGGCCGGGAACACTGTGTCCACACTGTATACAAGCTCAAAAGGAGACATGCCTATAGATTTTTTGTGACTTACCCTATCTGCCCAGAGTGCATTGACCAGATTTTTGTGCCAACCTTTCTTATTAATTTCCAGCAGCTTTTTAGTAATATTAACAAGAGACTTAGTTGAGGATTCAACCAATCCATTGCCCTGTGGATAATAGGCTGTCGAATGCCCCAAATTTATTTGATACTTATGACAAAAACCAATTATACTTTTCGATTTGAGGGCTGCTGCATTGTCGGTGATCAACTTATTGGGACAGCCAAAACGAGACAAAATGTTATTTTCAAGAGAGGAGATAATTACTGAATCAGTGGCCTGTCTTGTAGGAACTGCCTCTATCCATTTGGTGAAATAATCTGTCACCGTGAGGATCCACTTATGTTGTGCTGAAGAAGAAGGATGAATCTCACTGATGAAATCCAAACCCCAATGCTGAAATGGAGCACTAACTTCAATAGGTTTGAGTGGTAAAGGCTGGAACTTTCTCTTACCTTGGAAAATATGACACTCATGGTAGCTAGCCACTATTTTCTACACATCAACAAAAAGGGTTGGCCAATAATACCTGAATCTCAAGATTTTATTGGCAGTTTTCTTCCAGAAAAGATGGCCTTCGCAATCCCCTTTGTGAAACTCTTCCATTACCTGTTTCGCTTCTTATTCCACTAAACAATTTAGCAAGACACCACCAAGATCTTTCCAATAAAGTGCACCATTCATGATACAAAATTTTGCAGCTTTCAATTTCAGTTCCCTACTCTTGTTCTTAGCCATTCCGGGTGGTGATGACAGATTTTGGAGTACATAAATAATGTCTGAATGCCAAGGAGAAAGGAGGAACATTTCTGATACCTGTACGGGCATATTCTATTCATTTTACTTGGACATAGCAGTAATTAGATTGATGTCCAGGATGTGCAGATTTGACTTAGCCATTAGTTTAGCCAGCCCTTGGCCTTTAATGATTTTTGTCAGTTTGATTTCCAAATCATACTCCAACAAGGCAGCAATCCATTTTCCTCTTCTCCCCTACGGATCTATTTGCACTAAGGCATCCTTGACAATAGTGTTTGGGACATAAGAAAGGATGTGAGAATGCAAAATATAAACCTGAAAGTCCTTCAGTGCCTTTACCCAAGCAAGGACCTGTTTTTCAATAATATTATACTTCAACGCCGCATCCCTTATGGTTTTGCTGAAAAAAGTGATTGGCTTCTCGAGCTGGTCTCTTTTTTGCATCAAGACCGCTGCCATAGTATGATCTGAGGCAAATGAAAACAAAATAAAATCCTAAGTATAGTCCAGGCTGATCAAAACTGGAGCTGAAGAAAGTGCTAATTTCACTAAATTGAAATATTTAACCGCTTCCTCCATCCACCTTACTGCATTATCCTTTTTGCGCATATTTGTGTTCTCTCTTAAGTGTTTTGAAATATTGGGCACAAAGTGATGTAAAGAATTGATCTTACCATTGAAGGATTGGATTTCTTTCTTACTTCGTGGAAAATCAATTTTTTGAATGGCCTCCACCCGAGCTAGATCAATGCGGATGTCGTCCTTTGAGATGATGTGCCCAAGAAGTTTTCCCTCATCCATGGCAAACAAACTTTTCTTTGGATTAAGCGAGGTGCCATATTTCCTACACCGTTGAAACACAATCTTCAAATGATATAGGTGATCTCCATCTGAATTAGAGAAAACAGTTAAGTCATCAAGATAAACAACTAGGAAAACATCTTTTTCATTGGCAAATGCGATGTCCATCGTCCGTTGAAAGGTTGCACCAACATTTTTCAATCCAAAAGGCATCTTTGCATAGTGAAAGGTTCCCCACGGAGTGGTGAATGCTGTTTTGTCTCGATCATCCTAATGGACCAGAATTTGGTTATAACCTGAATAACGATCAAGTAGTGACATCCTAGATGCTCCAACTACTTGCTGAAGTATATGATCCATCTTGGGCAATGGATAGTTGTCCCTCAAAGAAGATTTGTTCAGATTTCTAAAATCAATACATAGCCAAATCTCACCTGTCTTCTTGCGCACGGGCACCAATTTTGAAATCCAATTTGAAAACCTTATGGGAACTATGATACCAGCTTTATACAATCGGTTCACTTCCTTCTCAATTGAGGGCAACAACTTTGGATTTATTCTCCTCAACTTTTGATGAAATGGCTTTTGATTAGGCTTGAGTGGGATGACATGCTGAATGATACTTGTATCGTATGACTTCAAATTTGAATAATCCCGAGCAAAAACATCGGTGAAAGAAGATACCAAGCTGATATACTTGGCCTTTACCTGTGGAGGCAATGCTTTTGACAACTTTACCGTCTTCAGATTTTCAGCTGATCCAATGTTTACGTCCTCCACTCCCTTTTCGGTTGGAAGTAAGCTTGGTTTCCATGACACATCATCATGATCGAACAACTCCTCTAAATGGATTAGATCTTTAGGAATGATGTTGTCTTTGAGCTGCAAAACCTCCATCTGATTTTCCTCAATATCCGCATCACCATCATCATATTCCACATCAATAGAAGTGTCTTTGAATTTACCTTTGTTTTGCAGAAATTCATCAATCTCATCATCATCTTGGAATACTTGCCAATACCTTTGATTGTATGCGACAGCTGGGCAGTGTTTGACGTGGATCTCAAACTTGTTGTTTGAGTTCATTAGCACTTTCAGATTACTTGCTGCTGTTGCAAGTGAATCAACAATGATATTCTGAGCACGAGGAACACAAGTTAAAGTATAATATGAAAATACTCTAAAAATATCAAGCACTGCATTTCGATAAGCCTGCATTCTAGGATGTTTTTCTTGGTATTCCCCTTTCACTTGCTTAATAACCAGCTCGGAGTTGCCATACACTGAAAATCCTTTCGGCATTTAGCTTTCGAAGCATTTTTAAACCAACAATCAAAGCTTCATACTCGGCCTCATTATTTGAACAATCAAAAACTAGTTTATAAGAGCAGACCCTTACATTGCTAGGCACTTTGTTTGGAGCGAAAATAGGGCTGCGAATCCATATGCCAATACCATCACCTTCCCTTTCTACCGCACCATCAAAATCCATGACCCATAGGCTCACTTCATCCTCTTCCAAGTGCTGAAATTCCTTATGTATTGTTTCTTGTCCTTGTTGTCCATCTTTATGCTGTTGTTGACCAGCTGATTGCTCAGCAGTATTTTGTCTTTCTTGCCTTAAATTTTCAGTGATTTCGAGAACGTCTTCTACTTGAACTATTTGGCTATTTACATCATTAAAGCTATCTGAATACAAAACAAATGACTCTAAATCAGTATGTACATAGTTGATCAGATGATTTACTGGTTTCTCCTTGCTAGTGATCATATATTTCATCTTTTGTTCCTGATATAGTTTCCTCATCTGGCCGAACACGGGAATGGTAGTATAGGAGAAATCAAGCTGCATTGTCCCTTTAATCTTTGCTCCCCAAGATCTGGAAAGAAGCATGCCAGATCTGGGAGGTATATCCGCTACGACTACATCCATCAAAACATTTTTGGCTGGAATCTGATCCAAACTAACCACCAAATCCTTGATAAGACCAATGCACCTTACTCTCCTGGAATTGAAAGAGTAAAGGTCATGATACTTTCTCGTAATGTCCAATCCCAATTTCTCCATCACAGCCTTGGGCATGAGATTATGAGAGGCTATGGAATCAAGCATAACATTATGCAACACAAAGTTGTGCACCCTGAGACGGATGTAGAAAGGGGCTACATCACTAACTTGAGACTGACTTTCCGATGCTGGCCCAAAAATCAACTTGGGACTGTCATCCTGCACATTCACCATATCATATGATGGATCTAAATTCAAAATTTTGGAGACCTAACCTTTATAATTGTTGTTCTTCATCAACTCAGTCAAAGGAATGGATATCTTTATCTTGGCTATTTCATTTTCCAAATTAAACGCTGAAACGTTTTCTACCTCTTTCACTGGAACATTTTTCTTTTCAGGTTTATCCCTTGACCCACTTGGCTGATTGGATTTCTCATTTGCTGATGGCATTTTACTGGTGGTAGGATCAGCTACTTCTTTTCCTTTTTTCTGGACATTAGGAGTATCATTCTTTGATGCTGCTGCCTCCTTCCTTTTTTGAATTGGGTTCATGGGCACATCTCTATTTCGGAGTGAATATTGTCATTGCTGAGCTGAAAAAGCATTCATGTATCCTCTTTGGTACTCATCAGACTCTTCTTCAAGAATAGTTTCATTTTCAAGAATAGTTTCCTTTGCCAAAATGAAATTGTCATCTCTTTGTTCAGCTAATCTTTTGGATTACTCCTCATCCTCAGTGATGAAAATAGGCATATCATCGGGCGTAAAGAAATGATTTTCTTCACCAATCACGTTCTCTTCTTCATCTGATTCTGGACCATGTAGAAAGTTCTACTGTAGAGGTGTTTGCACCGGCTGCTACGCTATGGGATCTTAGGCTCGCTGCTCTCTTTGTTTGATTCTATATTGTGGCTGTTGCTGGCCATAGAAGTTAGCATTTCTAAGTTGAGGTTCAGGTTTGTCAATTTTCATCCTCTCTAGCATCTGCTCCACTTTCCGAAGTACTTGCTTTGACGAGGAAGACACTTCTTTTATAGTGACTTTCTTTTCTACTCTTACTCTAGCTCTCTTGGCCAGCAAATTTTCTTCCACGCTGACCGCAATCTTCTGCATGTCTTCCAGCATGGCCGGATCTCTCTCTCTTAGTTGATAGGATACATACTATCTTGTACTAGCACCGTTTTAGTTTTCGTTAACATCTCACTATTGTCGCATGCATGAAATTTTTTTCATGAACGACTGCTGATTCAATGACTCGCCTCACCCACATGCATGTTGTTTCATTTTATGAATCTGTCGTTCACCATTTGCACGAATGATCATTCACTCATGCTTACACTTAGTATCACCATGCATTCACATTCACATCTGCTTTCAGTGCTCGTCAGCGAGTCTAGGCAGCCTTGGCCTAAGCTTTGCCTCACCAAGACATCATTGCGCATTCTTGAGAAGGAAGGCTCTATATTCCTCTCAAGAAATGTGAATTTATACCCAGTGACTGTCCTCTAATATTGCATTGCACAATTTTGAGGGACAATGACTGTTGGGCCAGAAAATTGCGCAATGCAATCACTGAGCCTGCAACCATTGCCAGCTAAGATTGCACATTGTGCAATTCCAGCATTCAACAGCTAAACTAGATTGTGC
Organism: Pinus taeda; assembly: GCA_000404065.3. Lineage (NCBI taxonomy): Eukaryota > Viridiplantae > Streptophyta > Pinopsida > Pinales > Pinaceae > Pinus > Pinus taeda. The sequence goes on from APFE030512037.1 coordinate 77,506, forward strand.
ATTACGTAGTTCTAGTAGTCATTCAGCCTCCCAGTAGCCCAAATTGTTCCTTGCACAGTGTTGGTAGTCAGTCTCCCAACCTCCCGATGGAAATTGCGCAACCTTCATGATCAATCACATAGGTATGTTACAAGTCAGTTCTCAAGTTTGTTTTGGTTTTCAAGTGACAAATCACATGCCATGAGTGTTTCCATGTCTCCAAGTATAGCAAGTGTTCATTTGTCTCTCAACAGTATAGGTACAATGGTTTCGGGAGAGCATAGTCGAAGACACCGTTCAGAGCACACTTGGGGATGCAGTCAATCAAGTGTTTATGGACCTGCCTACCCATGAAAACATGAAATTGATCGTAGACAAGGACATCAAGATATGACCGCAATAGCATCAGAGAAAGTAGCATCATGAACAATAACTGAAGGTAGCATACTGGATGCAATGAATGCAAGAGGAAGGTTGTTGACAACATGGAGGTGGAACAAAGTTGCAAGCTCAAGCAAATCCACTAATGATGAAAGAAACTTTGGAGACTCAAGCTATGAGGTGATGGCATGACATGAAGATCACGCAAAGATAGAGAATGGAACAAAGAAGGAGTTGCATGTGTTGAAGCAACAACTCAAGGAAGAACATGAGCTACATAGACAAGTGAATGAGTTACAATAGGAACAGGAACAACAGGGGGTGCAACATGCACTCATGGATGAAATTGCACCCATACAAGTTATAGATCCATCCCAACAGTTGGCACAGAGAAGACATGGTGAGCAGTGTTGTTGATCGCATGCAAGGGATTCAACAACATGCAAGTCATTGTGCACACACAAGCGATCCAACCCATTCAGCACACTCACCAAGGTTAAGACAAGAACCAAGGCTGATTCGAGCTAAGGATGTAGTTGACAGTTGATGCACATGACCACCAGCACACACTAGAATATCAACACGAACATTATGCATTAGTGTTTTGTCAGTTCGGCCACACCCAAGAAGACCATGTGCATGTTAGAAGATGAGTTGGATGGAGGATCCGTACTAATGCACCCGGATGCAATGAAGGCAAGAGTTTGCTTCAGCAAGATGTCACCATGGAGTGCATGCACACCATCACGGACGACCAAGCTCGGCACCAGCTCACCACCTTCACAATCACAAGCTTGTCAAAGAGTTGGTCTCACCACAACAGACCTATTGTTAGTGATGTTTCGCGTGGCTTGCTCAAGCCATTTTGTCTCACATGAGCACATGTGCATTATAATGTAACGTCTTGTCAAGTGGAAGTTCAAGTGTCGATAGTTGGATGTAAAAGTCATAGAGTAGATGAAGAGTCATGAGGGTAGATGAACTATAACAAAGGGGAATGTCAAGGGTCACCCCACCCTTTTCTATAAATAGAACCTCATAACTCATTGTAAATGATTTTGGTTAGCCAAGCTTTGATAGGAGTATCTTAGAGAAAGCTTGGAAAGTATTGTAACAAGCCTTGGCTTCTCCATTGCACAGAGCTAGTACATCTCTTTGGAGGAGAAGGCGAGTGTGGCTGTAACATTCCACTATTGGAACTAGTGGTTGAACATGGATGTATTGTATGACTAGAACTTAAAATTAATATAACAGAGCCAACATGTTTCATGCATATGTTGTATTGTATTCTATGCTTTCTCGTTTACCCTAAATGATATATGTATTTGTTTTCTTACACATGCATGTATGGACTATTATGTATAAGTATGTATAAATCTTTTTGAAATGTGTTGTTGGTTTAACCATCACTTTGGATTGCTCGCTAACTTGCTTTCCAGCTTGTGATGCATCTTCGTGCATGTGTTCCCTTCCAAGCTGAGTACTATTACAGGTTTCCAAGGGGTGCACTCACCTCACCCTTAGTGTGTTAGAAACTCTCATGCACCTTCCTTGGCTTGCTGCAGTTGTCACACCCTTGCGACCAACAGAGACATCTTACTTGCCTCTGTGCAAAATCATGGTCAAGGGATTACTATACGACCCATTGCTAGGACTCCTAATCAAACAGTCTGAGGTCTAATTGGGACTTCTTACCGGGGAGATCCCCTTACATGTTGGCGGGTCCAACACCGTAAATAGTTTGTTATGTTAAAACATACATGATCAATGAGTAATGTGGATGCATAGGTATTTGTATCCATAATGAAATGGAGGTTGTGATTATGTATATAGTCTTTTAGTATCTTTGTTATATTGTTACTTTGATACATGTTGACATAGAAATCTCATGTGATGAGTATTGGTTTAGTAAAAGATATATTGCAAAGCATTTTTTCAAGAACATCTAGTATATTGGATAATGTAGTGTAAGGTGTTTTACATAGTTACTGAGCACATCATCGATATAGGTTTGTAGGTTGCGAGTGTTTAGAGAGAGAGTTGATGTGCATGAGTTTCTATGAATTGATTCATAATTGTAATCTACTTCCCATTTTGCATTTTGTTGTAGATGACCCATTGCAGTTGCTATATTTTCCTTAACTTTCATGTTTTCTTTCTTAAGAGGGTTTAACAGGTACAAGGATTATATGTTCCTTACATGAGACAAAGATATACTAATATTTGAGTTCATATTCTAGTAGGATCAAATGAAAGGTTGTCTAGTGTAAGCCCTTGTGATATATGCATTGTGTGTGTACATGCCAATTGAATAGGAAATTGTTTTCAATTTTTCATATGGTTTCTTTTTTTTGTTCTTGTAGTGTTATTGGTTTTGCTATTTGTAATATGGGGATCCAATTTTGAGAATTGTCATCACTCTATAAGTAAGCCAACTTTTTAGCTTGGCGATGTGCTATGTTTTTGTTGAAGAATTTGATCCATCTGACAACAATATTTTTTTCTTTTGTGTAGTCCCTAATGATTCCATTGCCCCATTAACAAGGCCATCTTGTGAATCATAATTTCCATCATAACTATCAATTAATATATTTAATTTTATGATTATCTGTGAAGGAAATGTTGTTGTATATGAATGGGAAGGGAAATAGCCATGGTTTTCTTCTTCTTCATCTATTGCATTGATCAAAATTTCATCACCGGGAACAACGGACAATATTTTCTTCTTGTGCAAAGTAACATGTTTACTTTTGGAAAAATGATAAGGGAAAGTGGGATCGATAGGTGTAGGTCTAACACAATTTATATTCATATATGCCAATTCATCTTATGTTTAAGTGTTTGTTCACATTCTATTCAATATTGAGATGAAGATCTCATCTCTCTTAATTGTTGTAATATGTAATTCATAGTATGTTACATTCTCTTGCTAAAATTCATATGGAAGTGATTTTTTTTAAGAAAAGGTTGTTTAAATATCAAGGAATATTGTATAAGTTGTTCTTGATAGATATCACCATAAAATATCATATCAAAATTTTCAAAATAATTTTTTTGGACATGTTTATGTTCCTCAATTGATCATTAATGCAATACAAGAAACGAATTCCAAGCAAAGAATCCTCATGAATGAAAATTATTCTCAATTCTTAATAACGTTTTCTCAATGCATCTAATGTTTCACTACTAAAAAATGTGAGGGTAGGCTTGTTAAAAGACATTAGCAATGTAGAATAGATTATTGTACTGCCTTCACTATATGTAGCTTTTCCTATGTATGCTACTATCAATCCCTTTGGTTTTAAAGCATCAATTGAATGGTGTGCATCATAGAGGAAGATGAGCATTTGGATAATTTCATTTGCAGTACAATATTTCTTGATTTCGTCTCCTCAAGTTAGGAATAAATACAATGGTTTTTTTTATGTTCATATGTTTTTTTACTGCAATTTATTTGATGATTGCTTCTTGTTCTCTATTGAGAATTCTTCTTATTCTATGATATTTTGAATTTTCAAGCACAAATGGGTGTTCTGACAACTGAAACCCCATATTCAATTGTACTTTTTTTCATGGTGATGGAAACATTGTAAGTATATTTTAAAATCATATTTTTCGCTAAGATGTTCATGGATTTCATGTTTTTTGCATTGTATTAGTAGGTTCTACAAAGCTATTCTGGATTTCTTCAATGGATTTTTCTAAATGACCCCATATTGGGTTGATATTATATGTTAATTTGGATTCATTTATTTTTATTGTGTTATCATGTAAAATATAAGTAGCCTCCCATGTTTCCAAGTCTTGTTTCAATGTACTCTCATTGTTTTTTAATGGGACAATAGAAAAAGTTTCTCTCTGTAATAGTTTTCAAAGTTAATGCACTTTTTGTATCTGATGAACCATATGAATTTTATTTTCTTTTTTTTGAAATAATTAGAGAAATTTTGAGGTCTAAAATGGCCAACCAATATAATAACAAAAAATATAATTTCATATCACATTTTCAGAGTTTCCATATTCTTGTTTTAGTAAAAATGATGGTTTGAGGATAAATGTGAATTCATCCATTGGTGTCATGTTTACAAATATGCATTATGTGAGCTATGATTCAATGGAAGAGAAATTGATAAATGTCCTTCTTGTCGAGTTGATATTTGTTGAATGTTACGGAAATAATTCCCATATGAACGTATCATTTTGATAGCATCTATTTTTCTTTTTTCATGTTCTCTTCACATCCTTTTAAATGCATTTGTCATTGATTTGTCAAATTTGGTTATGTAAGAAGTGTAGTATGATGCAACCACATATGAATTAAGGACAAATTGAACATAAATATTTGCATTCCATAAATGCGTCATATTGTTCAAAATTTGTTGTGCCAAATGTGAGAGTGCTTTCATTCCATGAAAACCATTGGTTTTTTCGATATAATTTGTATTGCTAGAATGTACTCAGTCTCGATTAAATGTAATTCTTCCAAAAATTGGTTAAAAGTATTTTTGTTGTCATATCATGTTTATTCCAAAGTACCATACAACAATTTTTCCTTTTCATTTAATGTGTCATCTACTAGTTCAATTGGTTCTAAGAACTTTTGTGCTTTTCATGGGCGGCATTAAAAAATTATATCTACAATGTGAGTTTCTTTTCCTTTTACAATTTTTTGTAGGGTGGAGTTCATGTATTTTTTCAAGCTCTAGATCAAAGTGGTTTGTATTACAAGTTAAATATTTTTGACGAGATTTTCAATTCTAGACTTACTATTTATTCCATATATTGATGTAGTTTCCACCCATAAAAACCCATGTTCATGTTCACTTCCTTTACTTTGGAATTCAATTACAAAGTAGAAATTCACTATTTTTCCCAAGAATGTTTCTTATTGAGATACAACTATTTTAGAGCATTAATCCTATGTCTATAATAATGAGTACAAGTTATTATACCCTTTCTAATTAGATAGTCAATGTTACAGTCATCTATTGTTTCAGCACGTTTTCTTTTTTTCTCGTTTTGTTATGTAATTTTGTTAATGTGTTGATGAGGAGTCCATCAATGCTCTGCACTTATAAATGTGACAAATAAAGTTGGGGACCCTTGTTGACATCACATGGAAAATATATTTTTTTTCATTTGTTGTAGGAAATTAGGAGAAATACTTATGTGATTGGAATATATGTAACCAATGTCACTTTGAAGTAGTTTTTCAAATTTTGGTTTATATTTAACAGTTTTGCCAATAATTTTCTTCCTTTTAACTTCCTTTTTTTATTCTTACTGAAATGAAAGAAAGGTTTTTTTTTTTTAATTATTATTCTTACTGAAATGAAAGAAAGGTTTTTTTTTTTTTATTATTATTATTTGTAATGTTTTGAAGAATAAACTAGTTGTATGGTTTGAACCATCTTGCTAATTTGTTTCTTCAATGGTGGCCGTAGACTGCTCAACTCTACGCTGGCTAACGAAGACAAAAGAGCACATTATAAAATTCATCGTTGAAGACGTCCTCGCTCTCAAATGCCCGTATTATAAAATCTGTTATTATCTTAAGGCGGCGGTAGCGGGCACCTGAACGCTACGTTGTCGAAGAATGATTGGAATAATCTTTCGAGTTGCAAGGGAAGACAAATTCATCGGAGTATTGAACAACAAAAAATGATCTTCGAGATTGGGTGGCGTGTATTGAACAACAAAAAATGATCTTCGAGAGTGGGTAGGGTGAATCTAAAGCTGATTCTCCAGTGTGGACCACGTCAAAGGTAGTGATGGCCGAGCTAGTTTGAAAGAATACGCTTATTCGTCTAGTATGAAGGAATACTCTCAACTAACCTAAACGTAAACGTTTGGTGTTGAGTCTATTGACTTGGTACAAATTCAAATACAATTCGAGTGTGAGCAAGAGTGCCACTAGATTGGCCTATATTTCCATGAACGTGATGTTAATTAATAAGTACTATGAAGCAATGGATACTTTTACGAAACGTTTGTCAAAATTATGGAATGTATTACCAAAATATAGTTTAGATTACAATGATAAAGTGAGATTGAAATTCTAATGGTAAATACTGTAAAGAAAGATTATATATATAATCTACTTAGGTTGAAAGTGATTTATTTATATTCATTTCAAAGAAGTCATTTTAAGACGTTTAAATAACGTATTTACGATCCCAAAGCCACCAAGTAAAAAAATAGGTGTGGAACCCTAGCCACCCAGTGAAACCATAGCCATCATCAAAATAAAAATAATCCTCAAAGGAATGCCATTGAGCCTATGTCGAGTCTCAGTAAAGCGGTAGTTTTGTAAATTATAGTCTCTGAGAACTATTGTTTTTAAAAGTAGTTAGTTGAGAGAATGTTATTGGATTGAAAAAAACAAAAGGCATATTCTGTCATGATTAACTACAGATGATAGGTTCAATATGCTTATAGTTAACTAGAAACATGATGCATAACATATTTATAGTTAATTATGGACATCACGCCCATAGTCTAGACATTAATATAGTAATTATAGTTAATAAGTGTAACATGAATAGCTTTAGATAATAAATTTAATATGTGAGTTTAATATTATTGATAGTTAAGTTTTCTCAATATTTAATTTTAATATAATTTTTATAACTTTTTTTCTAATAATAAAATCATATTCAACTGTAGTCAAATGAGTTCAACCATGGTAACCATAGTCATCCATAGTTAACATGGTAAATCATATTCATATATAGTTAGACATTGATAACCATGTGAAGCACAATATTCATCTGTTGTCAACTATAATTGATCATATACAACTATGTTTAAAAAGTAGCATTGCAATGCAACAAAGAAATATCAATGTCACAATGTATCAAACAAAATTCAACGTTGCAATCCAATGAACAAAAGTTGATGTTACATGTAATGAGCAAAAAATTTTGCATCGCATTGTGATAAACGAAAATCAACATTGCAAAATGACAAACAAAAAATGAGTGCACAATGTGACAAACAAAAAATCAACATCATATAATGACGAACTAAAATGAACATTTAAAATTTGAGATCACTCTATTATGAACAAATAACAATGTCACAATGTGATGACATAGTCAACCTTTTTACTCCACAATTTATAATAAATGTTTAAATAATCGACCATATGTTTGCCATTGTCAATGGCAGTTGAGCTTAGCCAATCTTATTTAACCATAGTCAACCTCAATTAACCTTAATCTGCCATATTCTACTATAGTTAACCACAATTGATGATAGTCAACTATAATCAACCTTGCCTAACCATGGTTGACCATGGTTGACCATAGTCAAGGTTTCAAAATAATAAAAATAATTAATAGTTTTATAAGTTTTTTGAACACTTCAACCATATTCAACAATGGTCAAACTAGCTTAGCTATGGTCAACCATGGTCATTCATGGTTAACATGGTCTACCCTAAGTGAACATAGTCAATATATTCATCTATAGTCGAACATTGGTATCATGCTTTGCAATGTTCATGCATAGCCAACCATATATAACCATAGACAATGTCAACCATAATCAATTATGCTCACCATGGTCAACAATGATCAAATATGAACAATCATGATGAACCATAGTCAATCATATAAATCATAATCAATTATAGTTATATCTAGACAACCATGGTCATTGATAGTCAACTCCATGTTGACCATAATAATCCCTCTTCAACGATAATTTGAATATATTTAAGCTTATCGAGCCATGCAATACTGTTGTAGCAGCTGCGACACCCACCAAAATTTTGGCCTGCATCCAATTTCAGAGCCTTCCTTAGGTTTTTCCTTGATGTTTGCAAGCACTTGGGCTCATCCCATGAGCCCATGTTGAGTCTTTGCACCCTCCTCGCTTGACCATTCATCGAGCATCTTTTTGCATGTTGGTCACAATGTCATGCTTACAGTCATGTTCTCACCATTCACAAGGTTTTCCTTTGTGTGTACAAGTTGTGTCTACTATGTAAATGTTCATCGCACTCACACACAAAGTTGTATGCAGTGTCGCGCAAGAATCATCGCAGTCGTTCAATGATTTGTCACAAGTGTCGCGCTTGTCACTGGCATCGTCGGTAAGTCACACTGAGTGTATGTTGTCTCGATGGTTCGAGGTGTCTTGTCATCAAGTCACGTTGAGTGTGTGTTCGCGAGGTCATGCATGTACGAAGTCACTCATTCACACACTTGGTCATTTTGTTAAAACTCTGTTGACGAGACCACCCTCTAATAGCTGAACATCCACTGAGCTGCATTGCACAGTTTCAGCTCTCAATGATCATTCACTGCTACCCAAAATTGCGCAGAGCTTGAAGCTGCCTCCCAGGCAGTCTGCACTGTGCAATCTTGGAATCGACTTGACTAACTATCACCAAAACAATGCAGAAGTTTCCTTGCAAGCCATCTTAATCTGTCCTACCCGCAAGCACGTCAACCAAGCTCCAACTGCCCAATTAGAGAGTTTAACTGGGCAGTGAGCCGAAGCCTCTCTCCCCCAAAAAATTGCGCAAAAGCTACCAAGCATGCCTGCTCCGTTGATTGAAGAAATTTCAAAGACATGTCGGATGGACACAATGTGTCCATCATTGCACTGACCTACAAAAATTGCATAGTTCTTCCAGCGAATCACCTAGTCGGCTGACCTGCTGCTCACCTAGAAAGCCGCGCAGTTTTGATGAGTAGTCCCCCAGCTGCCCAACATCATGCTTAGCTCAAAAACTGTGCAAGGATGTCTAACAGGCTAGCATCCTAGCAGTTGCATAGTTTTTTCTAGTAGACTCTTGCAACCCGCTACTAGCTCCTTAGAAAATTTGTGCAATTTTTCCAAGCAGCTTCCCGCAGCTCGCTGCCAGCTCCCTGGACAAATTGTGCAATTTTCACTACTAGTTTCCCTCTGTTGCGTGCACCATATCCCTAAAAAAATTGCGTAGATCTGCCCTCTAGCTGAGCCAGATCTCACAGGTAGTCACTACTGATCCAGATTGCCCATCTTAGCCTCCGAGTGACCTCTGTGTAGTTTTCATGAACAATTCTCGAAGCCTGCATCCCATCTTGAAATCTACCTTGTACAGTTTCAAAGCCTTCCTCTCTCTCCCTGTCACTTGGATCCGAAAGCGAACGATAATGCATCATGGTAGACTAGGAGATTTTTGGATTTGATGTCATCTCATCATGAGTGATTGTAGATATAGGTACATGGATGAGACATGTTGGGATGGGCTCCTCTAGGTCAGTTTTGGGGTTAAAATAACTCAAGTTTTGATGTATTTTTTGTAAGAAATGTAAAGTCTATACGATTTGTGGATGCAGAGCGCGTAAATCATTAGGAGTCAAAGAGGTTTTAGCCCCTTGTTTATGTAAAGTTTGAGTCAGCTTCACGATTGTATAAATAAGTGTGTCTTAGAGAGTCTAAGGCAGATATATTAGAAAATCTTGGATGTAATGGGTTAGTAAGAGGAAAGTGATAACTCAGAGAAGTGGGTTAGATAGGAGAGAAAGGCTCTGCAACTAAGTGCATAGAGGCCTAGGTAGAGTCCGCAGCTGAGTGTTCAGACCCATGCAGTTGAGTGCAGAGGGTAGTTTTGAGTCTGTAAACCTGAACCGAAGATCAATAAAGAAGATTATTGAAGAATTCCTGTGTATATATGTTTATCTCTGTTTACTTCTATTTATGATATATGTTGTTGATGAATAATGTGATTATGAAATATTAATCTAATGATGTGTGATTCTCTTGAATAACTCTTAATAGATGTACGTAACACATGTTAAGTACTTTCGTGAAGATTGTGATAAATGTTGTTATGTTTTCTAAATAAATTAAGTAGATATGCGTGAATAATAATATAGGGCTGTTCGTTAAGTGGATAAATCAACTATTAAGGGTCCGCAAAGACTAATCGTAGACCTTCACAAATGTCTAAAGGTTGTTTTGATAGAGTTGTAGTATCGATCCCTAAGGGCTTACTGATCTACGTGACGACACACCCAAGGAACTAATAGACATCATACTCATCTCTGGATGCATAAACTTGGTTCTTGCATTCCCCCATACTACTTTGGGTGAGACTACAGCTAGCGCTACGCAGGTTGTTGCCGAAAGGGCCAGTAGTGTAGGGATTTGTTGGTTAGTACAACTAACTCTAAACCTGGGTCAGGACCCCCTAAGCCAATAAATGGTTTCGTTTCCAGGATGAGGATCTACTTGAAGGAGATTTTTTATGTCGCACCACTGGAACCTAACGAAGAAACAAATTGAAAAGTGGCTAGATAGAAAAATTCATGAATTTGCGACGTCAGAAAACAGGAATCTGTGCCTATCAAAGGAGCAGTGGTTGGATAGGTATTTGTACATAAAGATAGATGAAATTTTCTTTTGTACCTTCCCAATCGAATTATATGAGTAGTTAGCTAAGTTGGCAGATGATCATGGGAGGTGGAAGCTTGACAGTCCAATAGTGTGGACTCTAGAACTGGTACGACGATTAGAAGCCTTTGAAGACAAGGTCATGCGGGTTGTCGATTGTTGGCTCGATCAAATTATAGGAGGATTTGTTATAGAATTCACAGTTGATACCTCAGTTAGCTACAATGAAGTGGAGCAATGCCTTTTCAAGGGACCGGGAGGTAAGTATTTAAGATCTTTGAATACCTAGATTAAAATGTTTTTATGTGAAAAATAGGTTATGCCATTGCCTTGATGTTCAAAGCTACGCAAAGTGGAAAACTCTTTAGAGATCGAGAGAGATCAGGTCCTGAATATAGCCCATTGATTGGACCTCCTTCGAGCAACGACGAGGGAGCAGTATAGGCTCACCGTCGAGTGTTGTCGAGCTTATAATACATAGGTTTCAACAGACACATCATCCATCCACTCCACCTTCACCTCCACCTCCACTGCATACACCTTCACCCACACCTCCACCACCATTCAACATGTTGAACACAATGAGATTACTGATTTTCAAGGGCATAGGAAGTGATGATACAAAAGACTTCTGATTTGTTGTGAATTCTGTGTGGACAACACAACAAATTACAGATGATAATATAAATAAGGCACAATTGGTTTCCACTCCACAGGATCAGGCACTGACTTGGTATATTAAGTACTTTTCTAGTAATCCTCTAGAAATGCTAGCAGAAACTAAGGCTTCTTTAAACAAGGAATTTAGTAAGCGTAAGTTTGACTCGCAGTCAGTAGTTAGATTTAAGGAAATCACGATGAGGGTGGATGAGATGCCTTGGGAATTAGATCAAAGGTTGAAATGTGTGATTCGAGAAGCTAACATGCAACTCACAGATGGTTAGCATTGCGAGTGGTTTATAGCTTCGCTTTTGCCTCACCTGAAGATTGCTCTGTCACAACAGAAGATAGGAACTCAAGCATGCAATGCCCATTCAAGATGCAACCTTGGGGTACAACAAATTCACTGTCAGTTATAGAGCCTCTACTTAGAATTGAAGAGCTTGAATAAAGACAAGGAGACAAAACCAGAGGTGCATGCGGAAGTCTAGTGCCTGAAGTGTAAAAGCCAGGGGCATGATAAAGACCATCGCCCCGTATTCGTAAATTATATTATGGGAGGGGGACCAATTCCCCTTAGGTCAGAAGCTCCAACAGGGCCAATTGTGAGGCTACGCTATGGTGTGCTATCTGTCATGTTGATGGAAAACATGCAACAGATAACTGTTATTTGCTTCAAAAGTTCATCTAGACACCTCAGCATTTGTTTTTTAACTTATGCAAATTAGTGGACCACCATGAGTGCCATTGTCACAGCTATGAGCTAATGATGGAATGAAAACCTACATACCAGATGCAAGCAGAAACATGGCCTCCAGAGTAGGGTGACGGAGGAGCACACGGAGGATATCATGGATGAGGATGAGGCTGAGGAGGAGGAGGGCTTGATAGAGTTCAATGTCAGGTTATCTGTTACAATTGCAAGATACCAGGGCACTACATGCAGGAGTGTCAGAATAAGACATGCCTGTCATGTCAATACTACAGCGAGTTTGACCACACTATAGAAGAATGCCCGATGTTGATAGCTAAGATGCAGGAGAAAAAGGCGCAACCTCAACAACCTACACAGAACTTACAAATGATGAGATCTGAGCCCCATGAGGAATATCAAAGCCTAAATATAGTGCTCAGAAGCAGAATAACAACTAGCGATGATAAAGGAAAACAACCTGAAGAGGACAGATGGGTCCACAAGGCCCCAGAAAAAGAAGGTTTTGATCTGGAGCATGGTAAATAAAACTTTTATGTAAGACAAGAAAATCTTCACTGAGGCCTCTACCTCAGGAAGCCAGAACAAAGTGAAGAATCTAGCGCACCTACAGAGGTTGATCTCTCTGTTCTTACCACATTCTTGGAGACCTACATGAAACTGTTGCACGATAGAAAAGATGTGAAAGCCCTGCAGGAGTTAATAAAAAATGCACTAGCAAAGAGAATATCCTTGATGGACACCTTGTAGTTAGAAAAATTGGCAAACATAAGGCAAGAATAAGGTACGAGATGAGGCTCACCGCATAGATAAGAGATTATGAGATGGACCAGGTCATCCTGGATTTGGGATCCAATGCGAATGTTCTACGAAAGCAAACATGTGAAAGAATGGGGAGACCTGCGCTGCGGTGGTCTTCGATTCAACTCAAAATGATGAACCAATAGAAGATCATCCCTATGGGATGATTATATGGAGTAACAGTTGGTATAGAAGGTGCAAGTGTGATGGATGACTTTGAAGTGATAGAGATCGTCGATGATAGTAATCTGTACCCCGTGCTCTTGGGAATTGACTAGGCCATTGAAATGAATGGGGTCATAAACTTGAAGAAGAGGACAATGTCATTTGAAAGGAAATCGCTTCGGGTTGTAGTGCAATTGGACCCTATAAAAGGGGTATGCTACACTGAACCAATTCATGACTATGAAGAAAGTGAGGATGAACTAGATCAAATCTACAAAGTAACAACGCGAGACCAAGACTAGTTCAATCCAGTGGCAGATGGATGGATTGCATGGGACCAGGAAAGTTCCTGTACCTCTGACTCAGATGAAAAGTTGGAGCATTGGTAGAATTGTTTGCATGAAGTATCTACATTGTACTACAACATGATGAGTAAATAGTTGTGCTATGTGTCTTCAGAGGTAAGGAACTTACCTTATTATGATGATTTAACTAACATGGATAAGTTTTTGGATGCATTTGAGTGCAAAGTACCTGAGGATCACCACTTCCAAGCATTAGATTTGGCAGTACGTGCTACGCCTGTAGGATGGTGGAGTACGCACAAGGATAACTTTGATGGATGGCAATATTACAGAAGAATGATGAGGTTACGGTTTGGGCATCCTAACATTAGATTGAATGAGAAATATAGTGGGAAGTATGATCCTCACAACCACCTAGGGAAATGGACTAAAGCATGTGGGATAGAACCATAGCCAACATGGGTGCACTTATTTTTCCATACTTTGGACACAATCTGCATGAACTGGTATTTGGAAATGGAGCTCTGCCATGGCACCACAGAGTGGGATATATTGAGGGAACGGTTCTTATTGACCTTCAGTTTTGAAGATGGCTTTGCGAGCTTCGATGAAGCCCTATAGGAGATTAAGGTAGTTATCTTCAGAACATCACAAGAACCTCTGGAATGGGTCCAACTATATTGGAGCACCCAGCTATGCCATCTGCTGGAGTGTTATAATGTGACCATTGAAGAGGAGGATCATGATCCAAGAAATATTAATATTCCATAGGCGGAAGGGTTTCGTGAAGTTGAGGGCCTGTAAATAGACAACTCAGACATCATCATGTCGTTGAAGAAAAAGAAAGTAAACATTCAGACTCAAGCAAAACCGAAGTTTGCAAATATTCAAGATTGTTGGGACGATGCTAATATGGATAAGGTTGCTGATTTACTTTGCGAATATCAAGATCTCTTCCCTACAAAGTTTTCATATTTGAAGGGTATAGTTGGTGATTTGGGCATTATGAAAATCACTCTGAAGCCGGACGTGAAGCCTATTAAACAAAGGTCGTATCGTCTTAATCTTAAATACAAGGAAAAGGTTCACTAGGAGTTCGATAAGATGTTGTAGGTGGGGATTATAGAACCAGTTGAAGAATCTGATTAGGTAAGCCCAATGGTGGTTCAGGGGAAGAAGCAGAAGAGTGAGATAAGGATTTGCATAGATCTACGGAATCTTAATGATGTGTGTGTCCTTGATCCCTTCCTGACGGCATTTACCAATAAAGTATTAGACAATGTTGGAGGGCAGGATGCCTACTCATTCACTGACAGGCTCTCTGGATATCATCAGATTAAGATCATGTCAGAGGATAGTAGAAAAACAACCTTTGTGATGGAGTGGGTTTGTTTTCAATACAATGTAATGTCGTTTGGACTTAAAAATGCGCCTGCGATATTTTCTCGTGTAGTCATCACAACATTCAAGGAGTTCATTCATAAGTTCTTGGAAATGTACTTTTACAACTAGACAGTGTTCAGATTAGCAAAGAAACATGTAGCAAGTCTACCCCTGATTTTGGATATGTGTTGCAGATACCATATCACGCTGAAATTGATGAAATACATATTTTTTGTCCCCTTTGGAATCTTGCTAGGTCATGTGGTGTGCAAGAAAGGGATGATGGTGGACCCTGCAAAGATTCCAGTGGTTGTGAATTTCAAGGCCTTAAGAAATGTTAAGCAATTGCGCACGATGCTGGGACATATGGGATATTACAAAACAATTATGAAAGCATATTCTCACATTAATGTGCCTATGGAGAAACTACTGAAGAAAGATGCAACATTCTGTTGGGACGAAGAATGTCAACACAACTTAGATGTCTTGAAAGAAAAGATGGTCACCACATCGATATTGGTATTCCCTGATTGGAAGAATGAATTTCACCTACATGTCAATGCCTCTTGCATTGCGTTGGGTGTAGTATTACACAAGTTGGTGAATGAGAAATGGGCCACCCTATAGCCTTCACAAGTAGGAAATTATCAAAGGCCAAGAAGAATTACTCAATGCCTAAGCACGAAGGATTGGCCATGGTGTATGCGCTGCATAAGTTTAGGCACTATCTATTAGGAGGGAATTTCAAGATGTACATGGATCATTCTACCTTGAAATACTTGGTCAATAAGCCTATGTTGGGGGCGAAGATCTGCAGATGGTTGCTACTATTCCACGAGTATGACTTTTAGGTCATTGTGAAGCCAAGAAGGTTGAATGCAGGACCTGACCATCTGTCACAGATCAAAACACGAGAGGATCCTAATAATTTGGAGGAAGGGTTGTTAGATGCACAACTCTTCATGGTGCATGTAGTGGATAACCATTTTGTAGATATAATTCATTTCTTGACTACGGGGATGGTACCAAAAGGGTACACAAGTCAACAAAAGAAGGAACTAGTAGTGCACGTGGAAGAATTTTCAGTTATTGCGAGACATCTATATAAGATGGATGTAGATAAAATATTGCAAAGATATGTGCCATATTTTGAGAGAAATAGCATTCTCGCTGAAGCTCATGAAGGGGCTACAGGAGGAAATTAGGTAGGAAAGGCGACTGTGTAGAAGATTTCACGCACAGGTCTCTAGTGGCCAACGCTGCATAAGGATTCCAAAGCGTATTGTAAGGCATGTGATGCATGTCAGAGAATGATAATACCATCATGAAGGGATTAATTTCCATTACATCCTCAAGTATCATTGCAACCATTTGAAAAATGGGCGATTGATTTTGTTGGGCCAATTCAACCCCCAGGGAAGAAAACTAGTGCGCGCTATATCATACCGCGATGGAATATCTAACCAGATGAGAAGAAGAATGACCGATTAAGAATTGTACAAGGGCTATGGAAGAAAAGTTTTTGTTTGAGTATGTCTTAACTAGATTTGGATGCCCAAGAGTTTTGATGAGAAATAGAGGTATGCACTTTCTGAATGAAACAATCAGCACGTTAACAGAGGAGTTCCAGGTCTACCATCAGAAGAGTACACCGTATCACCCACAAGCCAATGGAACTATGGAAGCCTTCAACAAGATTTTGGAGAACACACTGACAAATATTTACAACACGTAGTGAAATGACTAGGATGTGCACGTACCTGTAGTACTATGGCCTTATAGGACTACTTGCAAGAAGCTGACAAGAAAAACGTCATTCAGGTTGGTCTATGGGGTAGAAACTGTAATAGAGTATATTGTGCCTAGTCTACACATAGAAGCTCTCACAGGTCTGGCAGATGGTGAAGCCTAGGGGAAATGGCTTGCACAAATGATGGAGCTTGAAGAGGAATCATTCTTGGTAGGATTCCATCAGCAAGTACAAAAGGAACGTGAAAAAGGATGGCACAATCACCACATCAAGCTCCACACATTCAAAGTAAATGATCTTGTATTGTTATATGATAGTAAGTTCACTATGTTTCTATGGAAATTTCAGATGCATTGGCTGGGGGCATAAATTATCAAAGAAATTACAGATGGAGGTGTAGTTCAGCTCGCGAAGCTGAATGGAGAACCTTTTCTAGGAAGAGTGAATGGGAGCTGATTGAAGCTGTATAAAGGCGATCCTGCACAATGACTATATGGTGGTATGACAATCTTAGTGCTCTAGGTAGTTGCAATGGAGCGCAGGACTCTAAACTACACTACCGGGGTTGGAGGACTACACAACAGGTGGGCTACATGGAAGATGTTGAAGATGCAACCTATGAAGCTTCCCACAGGAAGTTGCGCTATGGAGGGAATTTCCATGCAGCATAGTAGAAAAGTTACCATTAGAGTCACCATTCATGACTTGACAGCCATAAGACAGTTAAGAGGAGCGGGCTTGCAGCATTTAAGGCCAAAATCTTTGAAGATCTACCACCAAAACAACATTAATTGTTAGAATTTTGGGGGAATGGTCAGATTTGAATTCAAAGGCCCCTGTAAATTATGTGTGCAGTCCAAAAGAGAACACTTTGTGCCCTTAGAGTTTTTTCTTAAATTTGTTGTCGGTGGCTTATGATCCGAGCGTTTTGGGATGAATTCTTCGCACACACACACATTTCTTTGGAAGCCAGTGAGTTGTTCATGGAAAGGATGACTGCCATCAACCCCATCAAATCCCTGAGTTTTGAAGCAACCATATCCGACAACCCTGGGACCAAAAGTATCCAATGTTGAAGCTATGCCTACGGTGCCCACAGTGCTGAGGTCACCAAGGCCAAAACAATCCATGGCGATATAAAAACAACTTACCGCAATAGAAAAACAACCTGTAGCCAAGGAAAAGCAGAAAAATCCAGTGCATATACACACTTCCCTAAGGAAGAATACCATGACACCAACCTAGAATAAAGTTAAGCAACCAACAAAGGATAAGTAGAAGGTAGTAGACCTAGAGGTGGAAGAAGGCTAGGGAATGGAGGATATTTCCGTTGAAGGCACAGAAGCTATAACGAAGCTCCCTGGGTATATCCCTACAAGAAAGGGAAAGGAGAATATCACTAAAGACCCAAACTCAGAGAAATTCACCATCTTCACACCCCTGCTACCTAAGCAGGTGCCTTTTGAAGGTCCGCAGCTCATGCAAGTCCCACTATTGAAGATGGAGGATTGGGGCCTTGCAGATCATGTTAAGTTCCCACACTTAGCAATGAACAAGTACATGAAGAGAGTGTATTATGAAGAAATAGGTGTTACAATGCTAGAAACGGAGGAATGGGTCCATGGTGTTGAGCAATCAGGGTTGCTTAACTTGCTATAGGTGCCACATTACCATCGTACCCCCATTAACACAATTTGTATATGCCAGTTGCTTACATTGGTGCAAGATGGGTTCCTATGGCTAGGAGGGCCTATACCTATCACTGATATGTTCATTCATAGGATTACACACCTCCCATAAGGTCTGAACCTAGCCAAGGAGTTTGGCGGAAAGATGGTGGAGAAGGAGCTTGCAAAAATAATGAAGAAAGATTACGAGATTGTAAAGAAGTCACATAGGTACTCAATTTTATCTATCTGTGGCCCCAAAATTCAATTGGTTGCATAGATGTTGGCTGGAAAGGTAATGAGGAAGTGCCGCACAGATGAATTTCTCGTGCCCATAGTGTCCTTGGCTGCTCAGTGCGCAAAGGTCGTGAAGTTCAACTAGTCCAGGTACCTATGCCAGGAATTCCTCGCAAATTGCCGCAAGGCCCAGGACGAAACCAAGTCATTTCGTTATGCTTCATTATTATTTTCTATTGTGTTGGTTGCATGGGAACTGGCAGAGGATAGCTAGTTTCCTCCACTTGTAGAAGGATTTTCGGAGGTAGCATAGTTCACCTCCTTATGGGCTACAAAGGACCCTGCATGGTTCACATGACGAAAATCTATTGGGTCTTGATGGAATCGAGTCTCTACGTGGAAATTAACCAGTGTCCAAGGTTGTCCCCAACCCTATACATGCAGATGTCAGCCTATGCAACATTCAAGGGTCACTTTCACAAGGTGTATATCCAAGCACAAAAGGATCCAGGGAAAAAGTGGCATGACTTCCCATACTTGGTCACAAAGACGAATGTACAAGTGGTGGTAGAAAGATGGCCCGCAGAATGGCACGCCCCTTTTGATATAGATGTTGGGCCAAGCATGAGTGTGGAGAGTGCTACCATAAATAAAAGGAAGGAGGCAGTTAAGCAGGCTGCACAAAACTTCGCTTCACAAAAAAATAAAGATGTTACATAGATGGCTTGGGTTGAGAAGGAACGTGCTATCGAGGAGAATGCAGAACACATGCAGCACAAGACACAGAAAGGTGACAAGTCGCCTTCACTAGAAATAGAAATAGAAGAGCTTATAGGATAAGGTAGTGGAGGTGAGGAAGGGTAGCGCACCCCTTTCATTCTGAAAAGGCATGAATTGAAGAATCAAGGTGGATCTCAAAAGAAGCAAAAGCTTAGAAAACACAGGTTGATCCCATGGCGATCACAGAAAGTGATCTGGATGAGATCGGTGATAAAGTCAAGGATGCTGCAACAGGAGTGCTACAATAGTTGGAATAGTAGTACATGCAAACACTGGGAGGAGTTCACAAGGATATCCGAGAGTTGCAGCTCTAAGAAACCAACATTCAAGTAGATTTCAAGAAAGTGAGCAGTGCACAAAGCAACTTAGCACGAGCTCAAAGTATAGGTGCAGAGATGGCTCCATGGCCACATGATGTGTGAGTCTTCCCCTTGCCAACAAGTCTAGTCTACACTAGCATCAAGGAACGTGATACCAAGGAGAATGCAGAACACATGCAGCACACGACCTAGAAAGGTGACAAGTCAACTTCGTCGGAAATAGAAATAGAAGAGCTTACAAGACAAGGCGGCGGAGGTGAGGAAGGGTAGTGCACCCCTTTCATTATAAAAAGGCGTGAACTGGAGCATCAAGGTGGATTGCGGAAGAAGAAAAAAGCTCAGAAAACACAAGTTGATCCCATGGTGGTCACAGAAAGTGATCTGGATGAGATCGGTGATAAAGTCAGGGACGCTGCAATAAGAGTGCTACAATAGTTGGAACAATAGTACATTGAAACATTGGGAGGATTTTAGAAGGATATTTGAGAGTTGCAACTCTAAGAAACCAACATTCAAGTAGATGTCAAGAAAGTGAGTAGTGCACAAATAAACTTGGCACGGGGTCAAAGTATAGGCACGGAGATGGCTCCATGGCCACATGATGTGTGTGTCTTCCCCTTGCCTCCAAGTCCAATCTGCACTGACATCGAGGAACAACGTGCCCTCCTTGACAAAGTCCCAAATATGGTCCTAAACCTTACCGTGATATCACTAGACTCATTTTGTACATTACTACAGGGAGTCGTGAAAGAGCTTCGCATCACCGAATAACGAGAAATCAATGATGTTAGAGAAATCAAAGTCAATAATCAATAGTTGTTTGTTGAAAAGATGCAGGTTCTGTAAGAGAAAGAGACACTCTAGGTGCACAGTTCACGAATGGAGTCAACAATCATAGAGGCATGTAGAACAGTGCCTAAGCTTCATATTCCCGAGGACACACATCCAACATAAAATATCACAAAATTAGTTGTTGGTATGTGCAAAGCCAAAGTTGAGGTTAACCGAGTTCAGTTTGAACTCAACATGGAAATCACACAGCTGTAGTTAAAGTTCTAGCTGACAATTCCACCCAAGGTCCAGGAGCAGGGTAGAGCTGCAATCAAGGAAGGATTGGTCACTCTGGATGCCACAGTTGTAGTTTACATAATAGTATTTGAGTAAGCCATGGAGTTGGTCACCAGCTTATAGGAAGATCCAAACCTGCAGGCACTGAATACAGAGATAAGGTAATTGTAGTCGCAGTATGACGAAGTTAAGGCAACAGTGTGCTCCATCGCACTAGCGCAACGCCTTCCAAAATTATAAGAGGGGAAGCATCTCCTTGCGCAGGTAGAGGCAACACAAACGAAGGAGGCCTTGATAAAGGCCAAATTTTAGCCATGGTTGGAAGAGGCTTGCCAAGTCACTACCATCATCCAGGACAAGCTTAAAGGCTTGCAGGAGTCACAACAGACAATGAGGTTGGCTACAGAAGGACCAACTACAAAAAAACTAGTTGAGGAAGTTAAGCATGTAGCCACTCAGAGCGCTTCCAAGGTCATAGTATTCCAAGTGGAGTTGGGGGGTCTTTGCAGCAAGATCGCCATGCTAGCTGAGTGACTCAAGGGTGAGTCACAATCTTTGTGTTGGGGGCATATTGGGATGCGGTCCCCTGGGTCAATTTTGGGGTTAAAATAACCCAAGTTTTGATGTATTTTTTATAATAAATGTAATGTCTCTGCAATTTGTGGATGTGGAGCATGTAGATCATTAAGATTCAAAGGGGTTTTAACCCCTTTTTTATAAAAAGTTTGAGTCAGCTTTGAGATCCACCCATGGTCCCTAGACCATGGGATTGTATAAATAAGTGTGTCTTAGAGAGTCTAAGGTAGATATATTAGAAAATCTTGGACTTAATGGGTTAGGAAGAGGAAAGTGATAGTGATTGGTCCAGCCCACCCTTGTCACACAACACAAGGTTATTAATGCGTGGATAAAGGGAATTTAATGATGGAAAGCAGATTAGGTGTAAGGTTGATTCATCCAGTGGTTGATTGTAATGATTTTGATTTGGTTTTTGGAGCCCGCACTTGTGATTGATACCTTATGCTTGTGTTGTTAGATAAGTGTCCTCCCTTGGGATTGTCGACCCCGCCTTGGTATGGGTGATCAAACCCTAGCGTAAGTCATTTGCATGCACATTCGTTCAATCTGTAAGCTCTACATTCTTGGTAAGCCGTGGCTGTTTCTGTGGGAGGTTCCTGCTATTATGTGCTCTAGTTCGGTGTTTGACCTAAAAGTTTTCGTCCTTCGTCCAACATGAAGTGTTGTTACCACTGTAAATTCAGTCACGCTGCTTTTTTGGTAGATTATCATGTATTGGTAGTTTGCTGGTTAGCGTAACTCTGCGCCTTCTTTGTATGCGGTGCTAATGCTGGTGGTTTTTCTAGTTAATGTGATTCTTTCTGGCTTGAACCTTTCCAGGTGACAATTATTGAGTTTTTGGTCGTCTTTCCTCGAGTTCGAACAGGATGTGGTTGCAGTTCTCTTCGGCTCCTTCAGCATTGCAAGGGTAAGCTCTCTAGTTCTATGTTGTCAGTAGTTACCTCTTCTCCCTCAATCGGCTAATGTATTTGCTCCTTTGCGAGCAGGGTAACCTTAATGAACTGCCATGACCATAGCTTTCCTCTGTCAGGTAAATTCTGGAACCAAGTTTATTATTCCGTTTATTCTCGCCTTACTTTACTATTTAGTTCTCATGAAATTTGATGAATGGCTGTCGTTGCAGGTATGATGACCTGGAGGGCTTCGGAACCCGGCTGTTCGAAACTCTGGCTAGACTCGAGTAGTGTCGTTCTTTGTTCTTCTTGTTACTTGCATTCAACGTCTTAAGTTTGGGGTTATTGTAATTCATGTTTTAGAACTTTATTGAGTCGTCGACTGTATGAAGTCTCGGTCATTGTCTTGTGCAACCGTTCATGTTATTTGATATTTGTAGGTTGGCCTTAGGGTTTCTAGGCCCGCAAAGTATATTATCCCGAACTTGTAATATGTTTTGGCATGGACTATATAATTATTTGAACAGGGTTTTGGAGCAATGTATGACTGAACAATGATTTTTCTTGTGCTTATTTTATAAATGAAATTATGGATTTTGTTCTTTAGGCATACCTGGGTACTCTGCTTGGTTTCCTGTTTGTCAATGCTTGCACCTTGTTTGTATATTCGATTCTCGAGATATTCAACTTGTCCTGGATTCTTTGGCATTCATATGCTTGTTGTATCAGGGTCCATAGGTCTTGTCTCTGCAACACATTCTTGGATTGCGTCTGCAACCTATCTGGTTTCGTATGCTCGCTTGGACCAATGTAATTGGAAGTACATGCATGTAAATATACTTATTGGATAGAATAAAGACCAGACTTGTATTGTGAATGGAAATCAATAGAATGTCATATAAATAATTAAATAGTTACAAGACACTGGAGAGAAATCTCTGTGTGCTCAGAGATATATTTCATTAGCTTCCAAAAAGTCGAACCCTACAATTGTATTATGTTCCCCTTTTAAAATGATTCTCAGGAACTATTTGTATGGAATTGTTTTTTTTTTCCAACTGTTGTTGGTTAGATGTATTTATTTCCAAGAACTGTTATTGTCTTACAGTATTATTATGAAAATAAAACTAGTTTTTTATAACAATTATCCTAATTAATTCTCGACCTTCCTACGTACTATTCTTTTATTAAATTAAACAACATAAACAAATAAAAGTAAAAAAAAAACAACCACATCGTTCACTCAGCAAATTCCTCCTCTACCCTCTTTAGAGACCAAACAAATTCTCCTTTTGTCTTGACCTGTCAGCTAGATGCTCTTGCATCAGGCTCTCGGGGTAAGAAAAATTCATGGCTCCATTCCATGAGCTCCTCCATAGAATAAACAGCCTTCTGTATCTATGCCGCATCGAGCCACGAACTATCCTCAATTGGACGGTTCTTCCACTTGATAAGGTATCATAGATATTCTTTCCTGCAAGTCTTCTTGGCTACCTATGTGTCGAGAATCTTCTCAATCTCATGGGGTTGAACCGAAGGCCTGTGCCTCATCCAAGAACTGTCTCCAACTTGGGTGTCATGTTCTGGACATACCACACTGTTTTCCTTCGGGTTGGCAGTATATGGGAACAGGTCTTCCACATTGAAAATAGGTGATATGCCTATATCAGGTGGCAGTTGTATCTCATAGGCGTTGGCTGACAATTTACGCAAAATCTTGTAGGGACCGATCATTTTTAATTTTAGCTTGTTGTACGCACCCTTAGGAAACCGTTCTTTACGTAAGTGTGCAAGGACTTCATCACCTATATTGAATTGGAATTTTCGTCGCTTTAAATCTACTTTTTGCTTATATTTATGCACGTTGTCCTGCAACTTTAGTTTTACCTGTTCATGTAGTTCAATCATCGCTTCATCAAAATATTCCCCATCAACACTTCTCCTCTCTAACTTTCCCATATCTCATAGTTCATGTATTCCACGAGGATGCATGCCGGACAGGATATGAAATGGACTGTATCCAGTGCTACGGTTTGGTGAATTGTTATAAGGAAATTCTGCCTGAGTGAGAGCACGATCCCATAACCATGAGTTTTCCCCAGTCAAACTTCGTAACAAGTTTCCCAAACTCCTGTTCACCACTTCTGTTTGCCCATCAGACTGTAGATGATATGCAGAACTAAAGTTCAACTGTCTGTCCAACTTCTTCCATAGGGTGCGCAAAAAGTGTCCCTTTAATTTTACATCCCTGTCAGAAAAAATAGATCTGTGTAGGCGATGTAATATAACAATCTCCGTGAAAAATAGGTGAGCTACGTGAGTGGCATCACTAGTTTTTCGACAAGGGATGAAATGCACCATTTTCGAAAAACTGTCTACCACCACCATCACTGATTCATATCCTCATTGTGTTCTAGGCAGTCCTAAGACAAAGTCAATGCTAACTGAGTCCCATGGTTTACTTGGAACAGGTAGTGGTGTGTAAAGTCTAGTGTTTTGACTATGTCCCTTCACTAGTTGGCAGACTTTACACCTATTCACATACCTCTATACATCCCTTCACATTCTTGGCCAATAATAGAAGTGTCCGAGCTGCTCCAAAGTTTTGTCTATGTCAAAGTGTCTAGCTAGACCCCCGCTATGTTTCTCCTGTATAATATTTTCTCTCATCGAACAATCAGGGATACATAACTGTCCCCCTCTAAACAATAATCCCTCCTGCAAGTTGCAGTCCAACCATGGAATTTTTTTCCTCACCATAGGATTTTGACACGCTTCAAAGGCCTCTTTGAAATCTATGTCGATTTGGTACAAATCTTTCAAGTGCTCGAAACCCAACACATGTATTGTACTTTCCTGTAAGAGTAAGGTTCTTCTGCTCAATGCATCTGCCACCTTATTGGCTTTCCTGCTGATGTGTTTCGGCACAAAGGTGAAACTTTGTAAATACTCCACCCATTTGGCATGCTTGTGGTTCAATTTGTGCTGTTGCATTACATATTGCAGCATTGAATTATCAGAAAATAACACAAACTCATTCCCTAGCAGGTAGTGTCTCCAATGCTTTAAAGCTTGGATGACAGCATAAAATTCCTTGTCATATGAGGAATATTTATGTCTACTTTCGTTCAATTTCTCGCTGAAAAATGCAACGGTCTTGTCTTCTTGACTAAATACAGCGCCAATGGCTATCCCACTTGCCGTGCATCAAACCTCGAATAAGCCCTTCGGTGATGGCCAATTAACGATTGCTGCAATCTTTTCTGGATCCATCTTTAATTCATTTTCTGCAATTACAAAGCCCAGGTAAACCAGTTCTCTTTATAGGAAAGTACATTTCTTCAAGTTTATCAATAGTTTATTCTGCTATAATTTCTCTAGCACTCTTCGAACATTTTGAAGGTGATCTTCTTTAGTCCTACTGAAAATCAATATGTCATCAAGATATACTATCACAAAATTACCGATGAAATCTTTCAACATTTCATTGATCAACCTCATAAAAGTACTAGGAGCATTACTCAAGCCGAACAGCATGACCAGCCACTCATACAACCCTTCATTAGTCTTGAAGGTTTTCTTCCACTCATCTCCTTCCCTGATCTGGATCTAATGATAGCCACTCTTCAGATCAATCTTCGTGAAATATGCTACCCCACTTAGATAGTCCATCATATTTTCCATCCTTGGTAGAGGAAACCTGTATCTAATGGTGATTTTGTTGATGGCCTGCAAGTCCGTGCACATCTGCCATTCTCCTCCTTTCTTGGGAGCAAGAACTGTTGGTACTACACAAGGGCTCAAGCTTTCCCTTATCAGCCCTTTATCTAGCATCTCCTGCACTTGTTTCCTAATCTCTTCATTATCTTTGGGGCTCATTCGATATGATGACTGATGCTTCTTTTAGGAGGCAACTTATCTAGAAAATCATCAACTACAATGTCCTTGATTTCCTATAGCATCTCTTGAATTTCTATAGGAAATTCAGACATTTCTGTGTGCAACAGCACTGTCTTAGTCCTCCTTACAACAACATAATTCACTTCATTTTCCTTGATCTGTTTCACAAACTGTTTTCCACCTACTAACAATGCTTTTGTCCCACTTGCTTCTGTTGTATCCTCTTCCTTGACTAGTACAAGTGTACGCTTCACTCCATCTTTAACAAACCTGTAGCAATTCGTCTTCCCATCATGTACCACCTCTTGATCATACTGCCATGGTCTTCCCAGTAGTATGTGACACATGTCCATTGGCATAATATCGCAAACAACCTTGTCCTTGTACCTGCCAATGTGAAATTCAACCTCACATTGTTCATCAACCAATAGCTGGTGGCCCTTCTGCAACCACAACACCTTGTAAGGGGTGGGGTACTTAAGTCACCTCAATCCCAGCTTCTCCACCATCTTAGTGGAAACCAAATTATTTATGCTCCCACTATCTATGATCAATTTGCAATACTTTCCACGTGATTTGCAAACTATCTAGAATAGTGCTTTCCATTGGGTTTTCCCAACAGTTTCCTTGGATGGCTTCAGCAATACTTTGTTTAAAACCAAGGTCTCCCCTGTTTTAGCTACATTTTCTGATTCATGGGGCAACAAATGGTCCCCCCTGACTAGCTTGATCTGCTTCAGGGCATTCAAAAGATCTATGCCCCCATTTTTGGCACCTGTAGCACTGGAAATTAGCTCCTCTTCCTCGGACATTCCCTCTTCCTTGCTGATATGGCCTGCTACCTCTAGTACTATCTCCTTTCTCTGTTGTTCCTGAAGCCCTGGAGCTGCTGCCTTCTTCACTATTACTGGTAGTTCACCCTCTGCCGTAGGACTATCCTCCTTCTATCCTATTATTTTGTTTTCTATTAATATTTTCTTCAGCCTTTACAACGCTCTGATAGGCTTCCTCTATGTTTCTCGGGGAAAGAATACTAATTTCATCCAGTATTTCTAGCCTGAAACCATTTACGTATCTTGCTATCTTCTTCGGAGTGTCATCAGTATAACCAGCCCTCAAGTTCACATGATAGAATTCTTCTGTATACTCCTTTACTCTCATGCCTTTCTGTCTTAAGTTCTGCACTTGTTAGTAAAGTGCAACCTGATAATCCTTAGGCAGAAATCCACCTTTCAGCTTGGCCACCATCCTTGGCAAGTTCCTTATCAGTAGCTTATTCATTCTCCTTCTGTTCGCTTGGACACTATCCCACCACAGGGCGACGTGTCCCTTCAATTTGGTTGCAACAAACCTAACTCTTCACTCCTCACTGATCTCTTCACTCTCAAAATACTTATCCAACTCACTTATCTAGTCCAGCAGAACTTCTACGGACAAACTGCCATCATAGTTAGGAATTTCCGGTTTGGACTTGCTGCTGGCTAGCAGCACTGACCTCATCAATCTTATCTCTGGGGCTTCCTCATCTGATCTGTTTGTAGTAACTATTGCCTCCTCCTTACTATCATCTCCAAGTTCTAGGTCTCTTCTCCTTCCTGCCTCCACTGCCTCTAAGCGACCAGTAACGGTCCTTATTTCTTCCCTCAATCCCTCATCTGCTACTCTGTGCACACCTCTCCCATGTCCTCGTCTTCCAACCTCCATATCCTGTCTCTTTCAACTTCCTGCTCTGATACCACTTGAAGGGTCCATCCCACCCTTGTCACACCACACAAGGTTATTAATGCATGAATAAAGGGAATTTAATGATGGCAAGCAGATTAGGTGTAAGGTTGATTCATTCGGTGGTTGATTGTAATGATTTTGATTTGGTTTTTGGAGCCCACACTTGTGATTGTTACCTTATGCTTTTGTTTTTGGACAAGCGTCCTCCCTTGGGATTGTCGACCCTGCCTTGGTATGGGTGATCAAACCTTAGCCTAAGTCATTTGAATGCACATTAATTTAGTTTGTAAGCTCTGTGTTCTTGGTAAGCCGTGGTTGTTTCTGTGTGAGGTTTCCACTATTATGTGCTCTGGTTCGGTGTTTGACCTGAAAGTTTTTTTCCTCCATCCGGTATGAAGTGTTGTTACCACTCTAAATTTGGTCATGCTACTTTACCTACATTTATTTTGGTAGATTATCATGTATTGGTAGTTTGTTGGTTAACGTAACTCTATGCCTTCTTTGTATGCGGTTCCAATGCTAGTGGTTTTTCTGGTTAATGTGATTCTTTCTGGCTTGAACCTTTCTAGGTGACAATTATTGAGTTTCTGGTCATCTTTCCTCGGGTTTGAACAGGATGTGGTTGCAATTCTCTTCGGCTCCTTCATCGTTCCAAGGGTAAGCTCTCTAGTTCTATGATGTTAGTAGTTCCCTCTTTTCCCTTAGTAGACTAATGTCTTTGCTCCTTCGTGAGTAAGGTAACCTTATTGAACTTCCGTGACTGTAGCTTGCCTCTGTGAGGTAAATTCCAGAACCAGGTTTATTATTCCATTTGTTCTCGCCTTAATTTACCATTTAGTTCTCATGAAATTTGATGAATGGATATCATTGCAGGTATGACGGCCTAGAGGGCTTTAGAACCATTGTCGAGGAGCCTGGGGTCACTTGTTGGTAAACCTTGGATTATGTCAAGGAGCCTTCAAGGGGATTGAGCTTGTTACTCTGCCCTTGCGTGCGTATCAGATTGTAGACTGTTCCCCCAAGTATATTTGTTTCCATTGGTAACCATAGCGACCATATTCTATACGATTCTTTCCTAAGGTGACGGTGGAGGGAAGATCCCACTGTACCTGGAGCAGACATCAACTAGACTCACTTGGATTTTCTTGGGGGTTCTCTTCACTCGAGACGGTTTAGTGGAGAAACTTGTGCTAGTCTGTTCATTAAGGAGGTTGTCGGGGTAACTGTTCCAACCGCCATTTCTGTATTGAATTCTGTGACATTAGATTTCATCACCAACTAGTGTTTCGGTACGGAAAGTTATTGTTTGTGTGTGGTTTGACTCCTAGATTTGATAGCACGTGTTAATTTGTTTGTTTTTTACTTTTAGAGACCATAGGTGTGATTTGTGAATTTTAATTGTTAGGTGTGAATTGTGAATTGTTAATTTTAGTTTTAAATTGTTAATAAAATTCACTAAAGTTGAATATATGGCAACTGTTTCAGAATTTTCCGACCAAGGAACCCCTCTTAACGAGGATCCTAGTACTTTTCCTTTCTTTGGAAATGTTGGTCCTCCTTATATGGCTACTTTGTTATTACCTGGATTTACAATAGGTTTACCGATATGGTTATTTTCAACTTTGTTGGCCCCAAATACTCCAACTGCTCCACCTCAACCGAATGCTTCACCTCAATAGAGTTCACCATCTCAACATCACCAACCTTCTGTTGACCCTTTACCTTCTTCGCCTAATTTTTCTTCCTCCATTTCTTCCTCTTTGCTTGGTAAAAGCCTTGACACTAGTAACCAGGTGGCTAAGAAGAAGAAGAAAGGGAAGGAGAAGAAGAAGAAGAAGAAGAAGCAAGATAAGAAAGAGGTCAACCAACCAACCATGGTTATAAGTGTTAGTTGTGTTGAGGAAACCTCCAACATGCATCATAAACCAAAATACCCTTGCAGGCTTTGTAAGGGTGACCACTTCCTTATCAATTGCCCTGGTATTCCAAAGGTCTTGGAAGTATGGTCAGAAAAATCTCATCAACTGTCCATTGATCCATCAACTAGTGATAGTCAGGTTCCTGGGAAAAAGAGTAAAGTTAGGTTTCCTTGTAAGTTATGCAAAGGGAGTCATCAAACTCACATTTGCCCTCACATGGATGAAGCCTCAAAATTTTTGGAAAACCTTACTGTTCCACAGCAATAATTTCCAACTGGTTATCGTAAACTTTCTCCCAACCTACCATCGACTGACGGAGTGATTGATCTAATTTCAAGTACAGTCGATCCCACTCTTCCATTGGAGAGTGAAACTCATATCACTCAGGTTGATGATCCATTAGTTGATCAAGTGGTCGATTCAATTTCACATTCGGTCGATCCCACTCGGCCTTTAGAGAGTGAACTTCATACCGCTCAGGTTCTTTTTGTTACATTAGATTCCTCTACACCGGGGGCATTTCACCTATTTCTACAGAACCCCCTCCAAGTACTGAGGTCTTTTCCTTTGATTGGAACAGATTGACAGAACCTCGTCTTCCTTCCTCCACCCCTTTCCAAATCATTGTCAAGGTTGGTGGTAGGGACATGCATCGCACACAGGTAGATGAAGGTGCTTCTGTTACTATTTTATCCTCAACTGCTTGGAAAGCTTTGGGCTCCCCTCAACTTGTGCCTATTACGTAGAAAATGAAAGCTTTTAACAGAACCATTAGTGAACCTTTAGGGATCCTTCCTAAATTTTCTATTACCTTCGAAGGTAAAATTGTCTGTATTGATCTTATGGTTGTTCGAGGTCCCTTGGATTTCAATTTACTCCTTGGGCGAGACTATGTTTATGCAATGAAAGCTGTCGTATCGACACTCTTTCGCGTGATGTCTTTCCCTCACAATGGAAATATTGTGACTTTATACCAGCTTTCGTTCCCTAGTCTTTTTTCAACTACCAATAATATAACACCCCTAAATGTTCCTGATTCTAAAGTGGTATCTAGCCCGCCATGGGTTAATTATGTGGAAACTGGTCCCATGTTTTCAGTTATCGATGGAAGTGAGCCTCTCACTGTTTGCTCATCTTCCTTTGATTTAGATCTAGTAATTGACATGGAAAACTCTATGGGATTATTTGAACGCGATGTTCTTATCCCTTTTGAGTCCCTTGACATGTGTTCCTTCCAGAGAACTATTCTCCCTTCTGATGAAGACCTCTTGGAAGCCATGATCAAGGTGTGTCCATTGACATGTCTTTCTTCCAGTTGGAAGCCATGATCAGTGGGTGCGAGGATAGTTTGTTCCTGTGTCAACCTCGTTAAAAAATGAAATAGGGTTTTGAGGATAGTTCTTGTCTTGTGTCAACCTCATTAAAAAATGAAACAAGGATAGGTTATATAGGTAGATTGTAGAGTAATTATGAGGAAACTTCCTTTTACTGTGTCGACCTAGTATGAGGATAGTTCTTTTACTGAGTCAACCTCATTAAAAAATGAATCAGCTAGATTTTAAGATATGTAGTTAGATTGTAGAAAGTAGGATTTTGCGAGGATAGTTCCTGTTACTGAGTCAACCTCGTTAAAAAATGAATCAGGTTAGAGGATAGTTCCTGTTACTGAGTCAACCTTGTTAACAAATGAATCAGGTATGAGGATAGTTCTTTTCTTGTGTCAACCTCCTTAAAAATGAAACAACTCCCTTTTCAAGGTAAATATTGAAAGTAAACCTTCATTCCAGCCATCTGGTTGAGAGCAATGAGGCCTGGGGGCATGTACCTTGATTTGCGTCATTATGCTGGGGGCATGCGAACTTATAACAAGCATAGTTTTTCGTTTCAAGCTTGCGTAAACATGAAACCGAAGCTGAGCATAGTTCTTTTCCTGTGTCAAGCTCGTTAAAACATGAAACAAATCCTCCTCTAATTGAGTCGAGAGTTTGACTAGACCTCATAGATGTTAAGTTGTATATTTAGGTTAGTCTTTTGCATAGTTTTCTTATAGTTTGAGGTCAATTCTTTCAAATGATATCGTATCCGAACCTTCATTTCATCCAACTGGTTGAAGGAAATGAAGCTGGGGGGCATGCGCTCTAGCAATTATGCTTAGGGGGCATCAAGCACAGTTTTCTCTCTGTTTCAAGCTTGTGTAAAAATGAAACTACTACGAAGCATAGTTTTTCTTTGTTTCAAGCTTTTGTAAAAATGAAACCTATCTTGAGTCAATTTCGGTTATTTTCAAGACTCATTAAACTCATGAAAATCCCGAGATTATTTTTAGGTTAGTTATTTCAGTTTTTTGCCTAATTTTCTTGTAGTTTTAGGTCAAGTCTTTCAAATGATCTCGTGAGTACATTTTTATCATTTTTTCGAACTCGTTAAAACTTACGAAAAAGTGAAACCTCAGAGTCATCTTTTAAGCCCTTTTCTGTCTCCTAAAATATGAAAAGATTGCCGAGCGTCTCTTTTACACTCGTTAAAACGGAATTAAAAGACGGTCCCCTTATAGCCCTTTTCTGACCGTAAAAACAGGAAAAGAT
>APFE030512047.1:0-10546 GCA_000404065.3 Pinus taeda
TCTGACATTGCAAAGGAGCCAATGGAAGACAGAACTAGGTTCATCGATAAGATTACTCAGCACATTCCCAAGTTGGTCACAAGGGAGGACAACCATAATCTCAACAGGCTAGTCTCGGAAGAGGAGGTCAGTGACGTGATCAAGGATATGCAGAATGGAAAAGCACCAGGCCCAGATGGTTTTAATGTTGATTTCTTCAAAGCCTGCTGGGATACAGTCAAACAGGACATTCTTGAGGTGGTGGAAGACTCAAGACAACACAAAAAGGTTCTGAAAGCTCTGAATGCAGCCTTTATAGCTTTGATCCCCAAAAAGGAGAATGTTATGACTCTGGAGGGATTTAGGCCCATCGCCTTATGTAATGTGGTGTATAAAATTATCTCCAAAGTGATAGCTAATAGACTCAAGCCACTGCTACCTTCGCTCATCTTAGAAGAGCAAAAAGGCTATGTGGAAGGTAGATAGATTCTTAACAACATCATCCAAGCATACGAGGTGGTTCACTCTCTCAAAAGCAACAAGCAATCAGGTATGATCATTCAATTGGACCTGGCGAAGGCCTATGACAAACTCAACTGGTCTTACATAAGAGCTATTCTAAAAGCCTTTGGCTTTAACCAAAATTGGATAAGATGGGTCATGGCACTAGTCATCTCAACCAGTTTCTCCATTCTGCTTAATGGAGCTCCCTCTACTACTTTTATACCTTCTAGAGGGCTCAAACAAGTTGATCCACTTTATCCCTTCCTCTCTGTCCTCATGATGGAAGGGCTGGGCAGGGCAATCAAAATGGAAAATGTTGAAGGTAGAATTCAGGGAATCAAGCTCACCCCAGATGGGGAGGCAAACACTCATCAACAATTTGTGGATGATAGTATGCTGTAGGGTATACCAACAGTTAAGGAGGCAAGGGCAATCAAAGAGATCTTAAACAACTTCAATATGGAGGCAGGCACTGAGGTAAGCCAAAATAAGTCCAAAGTTTTCTTCTTTAACACTAATATTGCTATACAAAGAAACATCACTAGGATTCTTGGTTTTCAAAGGGATCAGTTGCCCTCCAAATATCTGGGCATACCTCTTATTGAAAAACCTCTATGTAAGCAAATATGGGAACCGAATTTAAAAAAACTTCAGGACAAGATCAACAATTAGACTTGCCAAGCTTTAAACTTCACATGGCGACTGGTGCTCACTCAGGTGGTTTTGCAGGCCATTCCCATCTTTATGTTTGTAGATATCCCTGCTCCACAATTCATTAAGCAACAAATAAGAATCATTCAAAGAAACTTCCTGTGGGGCAGAGGGGAAAAGAAAAATAAGTGGGCTCTTGTTGCCTGGGACAAGCTCTGCAAGCCCAAAAGCCATGGTGGTTTGGGGTTGGAGGATCCGAAAACTCTAAGTCAAGCTTCAGGAACCAAACTCTGGTGGCATTGGATCAAGGAGCCGAGAGCACCTTGGGCCAAGCTATGGACACAAAAGTATGCTAGGCACTGGCAGGAACAGGATCATGTTAGAATGACAGGACAAATTAGAGGCTCACACATCTAGAACCTTGCATGGGAGAACAGAAGTATTGTTCAACAACACTATTTTTGAGAAATTAAAGTAGGGGATAGGGCTCGCTTCTGGGAGGACAGCTGGCAACAGGAAACCATCTTGATCAGGAATGAATTGGCAGCACTCAAGAGAGACACAAACGACAAAGGGCTTTCACTAGTAAAAGATTTTTGGGATCAAGGGAGGGACAAGGATAAATGGAGGAAATGGAAGAAACTAAGTTATATTGAGGAGAGCCCTTTGAAGGCCATGACAGAGGTTCTAGCCAAGGATTTAGAGCAAAGAAGAATTCTAGTCTCCTCCTTACCTGACCAATTAAGATGGGGAAATAATAATGAAGGCAACTATAATCGTAAAGAGGCCGAACAGAAAAATCACAGGATTGAGCTCTATAAATGCTTAGAAAGTTTGGCAAGAATTGTGGCAAACTCCTCAGTGGATGAAAGTCAAACTATTTATCTAGCTAGTTCATCAAAGGAAAATTCTCACATGGGATAAAGTTCTCAAGAAAGGTTTCATTGGACCCTCCAAATGTCACCTTTGTGGCTCACACGAGGAAATGATCGAACGCCTTCTAAATCTTTGTTCCTTCTCTGCTAAAATTTGGGATTGGGTAGCCTCTAGCTTCAGACGGACTGACAGGGATAGGCTCAACATTTCAAACACTTTAACGAATTGGAGAAAGAACTTCTCAGACAATAAAATCATCACCAAGGCTTGGATGCTTGCACTAGGCTTTGTCATCTGGAATATTTGGAATGAACGGAATATGTAGATCTTCAAAGATAAAGCGAGAGAACCCCTGTTTATTATCAATCAGATTTTGAAACAGCTCAAGGAAACAGTTAGAAGCATTCTGAGAACAAACCCTTCAAACCCTCCTCTTCCTCATGAGGTGCACATTCTTAACGGTCTGAATCTTCAATTCCTCAATCCTCAAGAAATAAAGAAGAATGTGAGAAATATTAACACTGGGGATCGGGGTTGGCAGCCCCCCCGCAGGGCTTCTTGAAAGTTAATATTGATGGAGCTTCCAAGGGCAATCCTAGGGAAGTTGGCTTTGGGGGTTCCATAAGGGATTCAGAGGGGATGATAAAATACATTTTCCATGGCCACCTGGAAAGGGGTGCCAATAACATGGCTGAGCTTTTGGCACTAGATCAATGTATGGAGATCCTTGTGGAAACAAATTTGTGGAATGTTATAATTGAAGCAGATTCGGAATTGGTCATCAAAGCGGCTAAGAAGATTCAAAATGGAGCTCACCAGACAAAGTGTCAAAGCACTGGAAGCTGCTATAGGTGTTTCATCGTATCCAATCTCAGTTACGAATCCTTAAAACGATAAGATTTGTCCATGTTAGGAGGAAGGCTAATATGCTTGCAGATAGGTTGGCCAACGAAGGTGTGGCCAATGGAGACAGGGATTCAC
Source organism: Pinus taeda (assembly GCA_000404065.3). Classification (NCBI taxonomy): domain Eukaryota; kingdom Viridiplantae; phylum Streptophyta; class Pinopsida; order Pinales; family Pinaceae; genus Pinus; species Pinus taeda. Next base: position 2,992 of record APFE030512047.1, read on the forward strand.
GGTATCCATGGGATTTACTTTCGGCAAGAAAGCTACGAGAAGACTGTGTCACCATGGCAAATGAAGATTGGGGTTTGTGGATGGACAGGGCTGACACTGGAGATAGGGGTGGTGAAGAGATCGCCTAACTCGACTTTGGGTTTCGATCAAAGGGATGATGGATGCAGGATTTGAGTCGATCAGTGACACAATTGGACTGCCATTGCTCTCTTGGCTCAGCAGGTCTCTGATGGAGACTCCTTTTAGTCAGCTCGGTTTGGCCGGATGCAGATTGGCCAGTGGGATTGCTCAGACGATCCTCTTTTGGTGAGTCTGTGATCGAAACCACAAGTGGTTTTTCGCGCAGGCTCTGGACGGTTTCTGGTTTAGAGGATGGGGCTTGCGATTCCACTCAGGTTATGACACATGGCGTCGAGATGAGAGAGAAAACCGCTCTCATCGCGCGATTAACCCCCGTGCATCTCAGTTGTGCGATATCGTCGAGGAGCATGGGATCGGGCCGCTTCTCTCAACGGTCAATATTTTTCGTGCAGGTTACTCAAAGGTTTTATACCCATTCTATGGGCCCAGTACTCCACCTCTCCTCGAGCATGGATCCCTTACCTTTGATTGGTCAGTGCTCGCGGTTCCTTTCGGGGTTTGACGTGTGGAGCTTTGAGAAGAGGGGAAACCACTCTCTTGCAATTTCCACGCTGACTTTTGGATCGGTTTCTTGTCCTCCTCGACGGGGTTTGCTTGTGCTAGTTGTTTGCTGCCCTCTGTTCTAATGTTGTAGTGCATGTTTGAGAGGTTGGAGTTAGCGTTGTGGTGGCCTGGAGGCTTTTTTCCTTTTTGGGATCCTTGTTGCCTTGCCGTCTGTAGCTTTCTATATATTATGTAACTTACTTTGATTAATAGAAGGTTCTCTCTTACTTGTAAAAAAAAAAAGTTTCGATAAAGAAGACAAGTAAAATCGTATTTAGGAACTCAATGATAATCCAACCATGGGTTCATTTCATTTCAAAAATCTTATATGCAACCGTTTAGTGAAATTTCATTTCAAAAATCTTGCGGGAAACCCCTTAGTTTGAAATCTTGGGTAGGTTGATAGCATTTGAAATTTTCGCATGAAGCTAGCATTGAATGTTATAATGGAGTTGTATTATCCTCCAACACTTGCGATCACATCCGGAGTCAAAGTTGTAAAGCAAGCTACCAAAAAAGCTGGAGCAGAGCGACCGGTAAATCGAGGGAACCTGGAGTTGTCAAACATGATCAAGGTCATGTATGTATGGTGGGCATGCCATGAGGTACTATCATGGTATTGTTGGGATACCTATTGGTGTATTAAATAACCAATAACACGTATTGTTGCTCATTGGTTTGGAAAATTGAAAATCTAGTTTATTGACTTGACTTGAGTGAGGTAGAGGAGAAAAGAAGGTTAATAAGGAAAATAAATCGCAATATTAATAGAACTTGACGTTATCAAGAGAGTCTAAGGTCCTCCAAATCTATGAATTATTTTTCTTTCTAAATTCTTGTAGAGATGTCATATTCTTCTTTCTGATTTTTGGATGGGGTTAAAAGGCCACCAACTATGATTTTTTCAAATGTTTTATTTTGGCTCATCAACAACCTATTATTAGTTAAGTTTTAATAAAATTTCCTAACAATTTCTCCATTTTTAATTGTCCTTTTTATGGCAACTTCATTATCAATGAAATATACATTTAAATCAATTACAAAAGTTTACAAATTTTCATTTTAGTAATGTTTTAGTGTTCTTTTAAATACTAAAAAAAAATTGTTAAATCAATATTGGAACTCATCATTATTAGCTAAGATTTAAATTTTATTTATTACCAATATTTACTAAAATTATTAGAAAAATAAATTCGATTTCTAAACATCCATTAAAAAAATAAAATTATTTAATTTATTTTAATATTTTAATATTTTAACCGTGTAATTTAAAAAATGATATCACTCTTTTTTAACGAAAGAAATCGAGATAATTTTCATTCTTTATAATAAAGATTTAAAAAAATATTATAAACTCATGATGATGTGGTATAACTTTGAATTTCAAAAGAAAAATAAAAAATTAAAAAAAAAAGAAGAAGAAGAAATTTTTTTGCAATAAATTTAAATACATAATAGTAATAACAAAAAATCACTTTAAAATATAATATGGTCCTGAAAATTGAATAATTGTATATATATTTATGATAAGAAAAATACAAATAACTATGTAGATATATGTATTCACATTACAATATCTATTTAAAAATATATTAGTAATAATAATAAAAGGGAAGCTGTATATTTATATTTTTCTTTAATATTTTAATTTTTATATTGCATATGTTATTTATTTCATTTAATGATAAATGGATTATATGAATTTTGGACACTCCTTGATAATTTAATTTTTACAAGGTGGTTTCTATTGTCAACCCTAAAACTTGTTAGAGAAAAAACACCAAACAAAACAATTAATCTATAATTTATGAATTTGTTTATTAATGGTTAAGAGCATGTGTTTCCTAGTAAGAGGGCAAAGGTTCAAAGCTAGAGGGGATGCCTTCATAGGCTTTAGCATTCAAATATTTGTGCAAAGGTGCATCCCTTGTCCCAAAAACAAGGGATGGACAAAAACAAGGGGTCTCATACACTAATTTGGTGTCTAACTTGTTTATGACCTTAAAATTAGATAATGTATCATATTATTAAAATAATATAAAATTTATTTTTTAAATAATTTATTATATAGTTGTAACATTAATAAAAAATAATATTAATTATCAAAATATACTATCTTTTATGGATTGAAAAAATTAATTTAAAAAAGAATTTGACTCACCCTTCTATTGCTTTATTAATTTGTTAATAGTAAAGATTTCAAGTTTGTGCCTTCCTCATTATTAATATTTTATTAGTACAATTTTATCTTAAAAGTGTTTTGTTATTTTCCTCTTAATACGAATTTAATAGAATCTTTTATACTTTATAAAAAGATATGATAATATATTTTAACAATTATTTTAAACAATTTTATTAATATGATTTCAAAACATGTTAATTAAACTCACTTACATTTAATATAAATTTTAATTTACTAGATATCATTTTTTAGGATTCAATGCGTTAAGAAAGGTCTATATATAATATATATATTATTATATATATTATTATATATAATAATAATATTATATATTATTTTAAATAAATTATATCTGTTTTCTCCTTTAATATAATTATTATTTTATTATTATTAATATGAAATTATTTAAGGTTACAACTTTTTTATATAGCGTCTTTCGTCACTTCCCGGGGCTTGCACTCGGTAACCAAGACTTATGGGAGGTCACCCATCCCAAATAGCCCTCTAGATCAAGGACGATGAACTGTGGAGTTTTTCCCCACAATCAAGCGCACTTAGGTTGCTACCCCATTTGCAAAACGTTAGCAAGTATTGTGCCTCATAAACCATTCAAATAGAGTTACCTTCACTCTTTTGAATTTAAGTATTAAGGAATTTTTACAGTGCATTGTTGTTAATTAATTATATAATCACTCAACGGCTCAAATCAACAACACCACCCAATAAAAATTAGCAAAAATATCGTAGCCATGCATATGATTATTCCAGAGAGTTTAGATTGAGTGAGCAGTTTAATTTATTAGACGTTAAATTGAGAAGATTTTAAAATAATATTAATGCCTATTTAATTTGGTTATTCAATTATAAATCTAATAAAATGTATCTCCAATCATCTCTAGTGTCCTGAAAAATTGCGTTCACATTGAAACTCACTCTTTCTTCAGAAATAGTAGCTAGAGTTAGATGCGTTTCTTTTTTATTTGCATAAATGTGGGTGCGTATTCTAAGTGACGTGGGTGCGTATTCTAAGTGATTGTGATAACGAGATATACAGTGAGAAAATCACAACATTGCAGATTTGGCAAACTCCATCTTTTTTACTTTGCATCTGCGCTGCAAATTCATACACAACAAAATTCGATTCTTTTTATTTGCATAAACGTGGGTGCGTATTCTAAGTCATTGTGGTAACGAGATATACAGTGAGAAAATCACAACGTTGCAGTTTTGGCAAATTCCATCATTCGTCAAACTCCATCTCTTTTACTTTGCATCTGCTCTGCAAATTCATACACAACAAAATCCGTTCTTTTTATTTGCATAAACGTGGGTCCGTATTCTAAGTGATTGTGATAACACGAGATATACAGTGAGAAAATTACAACGTTGCAATTTTTGGCAAACTCCATCTTTCGTCAAACTCCATCTCTTTTACTTTGCATCTGCTCTGCAAATTCATACACACAATTGTTGTAGAATCGAGTTCCTTTGATCTTTCGTCAAACTCCATCTCTTTTACTTTGCATCTGCTCTGCAAATTCATACACACAACAAGGATTTTTTCATTGTTGTAGAATCAAGTTCCTTTTTATTTACAATCGCAGTTTTTTTTAATTTATTAGTTAATTCAAATTTCGATTACGCGCCCACATATCTCTACCGTCCAAATTCTACTTCTAATCGACGACTGATCTTGTGATCCTCATCTCCTGTCACACGGATCAGAACAACCTGCACTTTCTATCAATAAATGTAAAAGGAACGGTAGTTGATTCGCGGCGCCGAAGTACAGGATCGCGGGGGCATGTGATATATGCGCATGTGATATATGATGGTGGGGGCATGTGATATATATGGGGGCATGTGATATATGCGCATGTGATATATGATGAACAGAACAGCAACGCCTTACACCATATTAATCGGAAACCAATCGCCGAGAAATGCCACATAGATTGACAGTGACTGTCCCAAAACTGTACCATTTATAATGCTATAGAGGTGGAAATAGAATTCGCCATACCGTAGTGTCATGGCTGGGGAAAATGTTGCGTCATGAAGGAGAGAGTTATTGGACTGACCATTACATTAGTTTAGTTAAATATGTAAAATATTATACAATTTAACATAGTATACATTTAGTTTTTTTTTTTTTTTTAATTTACAAAAAATTTATTGCTAATTTATTTTATATATTAAATGTAAATTAACACATATATTGGGAAAATAATTTTGTAAAAAATGTAATATTAAATGATTTTTTATACAAATTTTTTATTTTAAATTTAAAAAAAAAAAAAAAAAATCTGAATTTTAATCAAATTTTATAGGATTTTTAAAATCTGAGCGTAAATTGTTAAATCTGTATATTACATAATCCAATGTTCTAGAAATTTTTTAAAGCGATTCATTTATACATAAAAATATATTTTATACAACAAAAAAAAATCTATAAATTGTATTCCCAAATTTTAAGGAATTAAATAAAAAAACTCATTCCTCTATATATTAGACTAAACTATATTTTATTTTTAATACCTATCCTCCTTACTATCATATAATCACAATCTCTAACTAATTATAACTTGAAATTATGGCAACACATTTACTGGATGTGGTGATCCCTTGCATCCATGATATCGACACTAGTCAAAACATTACAATGAAAATCATGGGCTTCGCCTTTGAATTTGGAATCAACATTTTTGTAAGGCGAATGAAGAGCAATGTAATACTAAAGCTTTAGTCTTGCATTTGCTCCATTACACTTCTGCAAATTGAATATAACATTTTGTCTCTAAATTATCAGAAATCATTTTTGTGCTTTTTATTGTGTGGGGTGTCACTCACTTGTGAGTCGCTGGTTTTAGAATATAAGTATGATATTTTATTCTTAATAGTATTCGACTCTAAAGAACGTGACAGTTTTTCCTCTGCAAGAATTTTTCTGTCTTAAATTGAATTACAGTTAAATTTAATTAATTAATTAATTAATTTTTTTGAAATATGTGAAAAAATTTAAATCACTTCAACTAAAATTTCTATATAAATTTGTAAAAAATTAGATACAATATAACTATGAAAAAAATTAAATATTTTCTCAATTTTTTTCCCCACACACGTATATATTAATTTCAAAGCTGTACATAAAGAAATCCAAAAAAAATTACAAATTCATCAATATGTGCATTTTAAACCTTTATTTTTTTTCAAAAAGAAAAGTCAAAAATTTGATTCTTGCATATCTCTTATACACACATCTCAATTATTTTGGTGGCTTGTGTTATGTTCAAAGTGTTCAACACCTTTACAAGTTATATTCTAGCACTGGGAAAGATCAACACAATATCTTGGAAAAGTTCAGAGGACCATTAATCTATGTGACATTATTTCCCTACTCACCCGTTTCAAGTTTTGGGCTTGTTCATTTTTACTAGCAATTTCTTCACTTGGTGAGTTGTACTAGGGTTGGTTTGGTGGCATTTGGGGGCAAGTAGGTTGGTTAGGAGTTATTGTTTTTGAGATAAATCTCAAATCCTTATCGTGATTAATACTAATAATTAGTGTAGATCAAATTGTTCCACCAAATAACTATTGATAACTAAATTAAAAATTAAAAACCTATTCTAAAAAAAATACATCTATAATATAATAAATAATAAATAATATTAAAAATATTAATATTATTATTTTAATAATAATATAAATAAAATAATAAAAGCATTATTATATTATTATTATTATTTTAATAACTACAACAATAGATAGAACACTATATATGATTTAGCAGTTAAAAGAAAATTGAAATATTATAAGGAGGTTATCAACCCCACCCTAGAAGATCAAAAGTAATTCTCTGTTTTAACTAGCTCAAAGAAGAAAATTAATATAGCCAAGATTAGAACAAACTCTCATGAGCTCCATAGTGAAATAGTCGTTGGGTAGTTCCTAAAACACCATGGATGGAAATGATGTGCCATCTCTATGAGAATATGAATATCGAGGATGAAAAATCACTTCCTCTTATAGGGCCCCCCAACAACCACATTAGATCAGTTTCATAATCTTTGTTGCAATACTGACCTTCCTATCCTTTTAAGATGTGACAATTATAGTGAGCTCGGCAGGCTTCTCTCCAAACTTTTTGAGCATAGGAATAAAATCTTAAATCAAACTAAATAATTCGTTTTTAGGTCTGATAGATCAAAGTTTGGTCTCAGTGGACCTTAACCACCATCATCATCATCATATAATTTTTATATTAAAACTTAAATTAAAACAAATAATCTTCCATATATAAATATTTTTAACTAAAAAGTTAATAACAATTATTATAATTATATAATTTTTTTGATTAATTATACAAATATTACTTAAATTTTATTCGTTTTAATTATTCATTTTAAATTTTATATTGACTTATTTTAAAGAATAAGGTTAGAATGTCAAAATAATATTTTGAGTTATATAAAAATACTATTATAACACGACTTAGTGTATTTATGTAAAAAATTAAAATTTAAAGATAATGAATATAAACATTATATCTTATATTTATTCTTTTCCTATTCATAATAAAATAGTTTCATTATATCTCTACATTCATTACGCTTTCATCATTATATGTTTATATGAATATAAGTATTATGGAAATTTTTGTTAGAAGAAAATATACATGGATATAAAGGT
>APFE030512050.1:0-10196 GCA_000404065.3 Pinus taeda
AATGTTTTAATCTCTTTAGATGAAAACACTTTTTAGAGTGAAAAGAGATTTATTCTTTGTCCATGCTTCTTAGTTCCAGAGTTAAAATAGATCTAGGCTAATTTAATTTCACCCTTTAAATAGGGTATGTTCAGAATGAATACCATGGGTCATTTTTGTTTTTATAGGTTTATTTTTATTATGTTTTTTTTTTTTCTAAATAAAACTACTCTATTCACATTAAAGGGGTACAATTACATCATGATCGAAGTCTAAAGCAACTGCCCAGAAGGAGAGGCAGATAGAAAAAAAATTGCCCAAGACAAAGAATTTAGACGAGACCCTATAATCCAATCCCACACAGGGGAACCAGTGATGATCTTCTGGACATTACAGAGCTTACAAAGATTCCAAAAAACTTACATTTTGAACCCTAGCTTATTAGCATTAACAAAAGTTATCAACATTAACAAAAAGTTGCCCTCTATTATGGGCCGCATGACCTGAAACAATGCAGCAGAGAAAGAACTAAGCATCTAGAGGCTCTTCTACGATTCTGCACCAGCTGAAGTCAGGCGGATCCCGTGCACGAGGAGCATCATTCTCAGACGGACCCAGGGCTACTGGCTCCATCACCATGTTAACAACATTGCTCGCTGGAACCTCTGCAGCCTGCAAAGAGCATGGATTCGGCACAGAGACCGAACCAGAAAGAGCACCGAAACATGAGCAATAATCTTGGGACGGTTCAGGGAGCAATTGAAAGTGAAAGTCACAGAGCCAAAAGAGGGAGAGGACGAGGAGTCTGGAGGACGGGTCTCAGGGTAATGGCTGGGTAGATGAAGACGCCCTCTCCCACTCCGAGTGCGAGGGTAATGGCTAGATGTGAAATCGTTGGAGAGGGAGGGAGAATTGGAGGTCGGGCTAGACGGCGCCAGCCGAGGGGTGCCTCTGCGACATCTCATCCTATGGCATAGACGGGGCATAACAAAAGTAGCAGCGGCACTGTGGGAACAAGACTGAGCAACCACAAAAGTAGAACATGGGCAAATCAAACGTTCAACCAAACGAGAGCCCGAAGCCTTAGAGAAAAAGCAGGGAACTGACGGAGGCAGCTTCGCAGGTCTATCAAAGCAAAAACCCAGCTTAGTCTCCCCTGTCAATCCGTTAGAGCCCGCATCCACCAGGCCGTAACCCGACCAAAAAAACATTAGAGGCTCCAGAGCGATCCCATGGCGGAGGCTAGATTTATTACCCTCAGTCCTGCCTCGAATTGCACCTGCCATTACTATGGAATTCAAGAGAGCCAAGGTCCAGAACAGTTCAGAGCGTGTGGAGGTGAAAACCATATCGAAGGACAGGCTGGTAGCATCAAAGTCGCCTGTAGTGAAGCCGTTAAACGTTGCGATACCCAAATACAAAGGATTATCCATCGATTAGCTTAATCTTCGCTGTACAGGGTGGGCAGGTGGCGTCCCTTCTCGCCCCACCCCTGTCCCATCACATTAATCATCTGGAGAGTCACCTGCATCCGGGGTATTTTTATTATGTTATTTGTATTTGGATTATTTTTTTTAGGTTTATTTTTTATTTTTATTTTTTTTTAATTTTAATTTATTTTTGACTAGATAAAAATACTTATAATACATAATATTTAATTAGTATTTATTTTAATTATAAATACTTTTCATTAATACTAAGTTAGGGATCTCGTCCAAAACAAATATAATATTATTATAATAAAAATTATTTAATTTAATTTAATAGTTATATATATATATATTTATTTATTTTATGGTAAGTTGGTATATTTAAATGTTTTTAAAATAATAAAAACATTATTTGAATATTATTAAAGGACAATTTTAATGTTTTTAAGTTAATGTTATGTTTTAAATAAATTAAAAGGTATTATATAGAAAGCTCTTTTTGGCTTGGAGATGAAAAATCTCTTCTAACAGGGTCATCCACGTGAAGGTGAGAGCTTATATGACCCCAAAAACTATCCATCATTGGCATGGGACTAACCACTGATGCGCAACCACACAATCCATTGTCAAAGAGGCATAATCACTCACATGCACACAACAATAATAGGGTGCACACAAACATACACATACCCACAAACATTACACATATTGACCTACCATGTGACATGTTCACACACAACACATTTATTAGGTTTATTATGAATGTTTAAATTAACATTATATTATGCACATGATGAAGATTGAGTATAGATATTATGATGTTGACAATTACATTTATTTCATAAGTTAATTAGTATGTTATGAAATTGAAAAGTATTTCTTTCTTTTATTATTTTTAAAAACAATTATTATCATTAATAAAAATTTAGAATTAATGTTTTTTTTTACATATTATTAAATTTTGGTATTATGAAAAAGAAAATTATAAAATTATAAAATTAATGAATTTTTAAATTAATTGATAAATTTTATTTATTGTATTGATTTTAATATTAAATAATTAATTGATGTGTTATTAGAAATTGATGATATTATAAATGTCATGTTATTGTTTCTTCTTTTTTGGGATTTGAATCTTGGTCTCATGGTTTCCATAATATTTTATAACACAATAATCACTAATTGGGTTGTACTCAGAAGGATGATATTATGTACTCTTTTTTTTTTTAATAAGTCTACTCCTATTATTGATACATTTTTTTTTACAACGAGGCGGTAGCCTCAAGAGGTATAGCCTAGAAAATGGTTTACTCACATGGCCGATTTGAAAGATAACCCACAGAATCTTGCGATAGACCGACTAGAACTAAAACTATTACCGAAGCCTTTAAACCAGAACCTCCATGACAAAACGCATATTGACTAGAGTTCCAAAACTGCTTAACATAGGTGATAATATTGACTTGAACTGTTAACATGGACATAAGACAACTGAACATAGACAGAAAACAACTGAGCATTTCCCCTTGAACAGACACGATAACTACAAAAGAGAATGACAACCTGATCAAGCATCATGAGCTGTGGGAGGCAATTCTTCCACAGTCTCACAACCGAAACTGGAGAGGTCATCATCATCAGAGGGAAGGCCCTCTTCTTTTGGCGGACCCCCTTCACCTGGAAGATTTGAACACGCCAGAGCAGGCTTAACCTGGAAAGCAGAGCTCTTTGGAACATCACCCTTCTGGCACAGATTCTGAGAGGTGCTTGGCAAATCTTCCACCCTCAGCTTCGATGAAGCATTTGGAGTTGCCAAACCCATGCCTGTTGCGCCCTCACTTAGTTGCATTAGGGTGGTAGTGGTAGACCGAAGATTGATGGTGCATAGGAATCACGTACAGTGGAAGATGTTGGACAGTGTCCCTCGGATTTATGCAACACTGGATAGCAAGAAGGAATATTACTATGCATATATTATTGAGATGGATGGTAATTTTTGTGAAAGTTGTTTCTATTTTGATTGACCTTGGATCTAATTATAATTATGTTAACCCTGACTTGGTGTATAAGTGTGGTTTGACTAAAGAAGTGCATGTAGAATCTAGGTTAGTGCAGTTGGCTACAGGTACAAAGAAGAGATTTCATCATTGGATAAGAGCCTGCGCATTTGAATTGAATGCTATGCCTACCTTAGCACATTTAAATGTATTGTCATTGGATCATATAGTATGCTTTTGGGTATGGACTAGTTGTATTTTCACAGGACTAAGGTGGATTGTTATGACAAAGCTATTGAATGCTTGGATGAAAATGGAGAACAGAGAACCTTACAGGGTAAGAAGAAGGAAACATCAATTAGGATGGTGATAGATATGCAGGTAAATCATAGTCACAAGAAGGGGTGTGTGTTATTCACAGTGCATATTTCTAGTGATTAAGGTAATTAAGTTGAGGATGCAAATGTCTTGAGTAGGTACCTGGTTTTATAGTAGTTTCAGGATATGTTTCCGGCGTAGATTTTAAATTTGTTGCCTTATAGGGAAGTTAAGTTTGCTATTGAGTTAGTACAAGGGAAGCACCAACATCAAAGGCGCCTTACAAGATGAGCACACCAGAGATAGTAGAAATGAAGTTGCAATTAAAGGAAATACTTGAAAAGGGATACATCAGGCCAAGTGTATCACCTTGGGGTGCACTGATGTTGTTTGTGAAGAAGAAGGATGGTACTCTTAGGCTATGCATTGATTATAGGAAGTTGAAAAAGGTTGCGATTAAGAACTAGTGTATGTTGCCAAGTATTGATGACTTATTTGATCAGTTTAAAGGAGCAACAATATTCTCGAAGATTGGATAATTTGGTACGCATCAAGTAAGAGGACATTTACAAGACAACTTTCTGGATGAAGTATGGGCATTATGAGTTTATCGTATTTCCATTTGGTTTGACTAATGCTCCAACTACTTTCATGTGATTGATAAATAGTGTGTTGCATCCTTATCTAGACAAGTTTGTTGTTGTATTAATTGATGACATATTGGTATATTCTAAGAATGAAGAAGAGCATGCTGAACACTTAGCATCGGTATTGATATTATTGAGAGAGCATCAGTTAAATGCTAAGCTCAATAAGTGCATTTTATTTTATATAGAGGTACATTACTTTTGAAATGTTGTTTCCAAGGAGGGTATAGCAGTGGATGCGGAAAAGATAAGGGCTATCATGGAATGGGAACTCCTAGAAATGTGGATGAGGTAAGATCATTAATGGGACTAGCAGGTTACTATAGGAGGTTCATCAGGAATTTCTCTCAGATTTCATATCCTATCACATCATTATAGAGGAAAAGTAGGAAGTTTGAATGTACAAAAGATTGTGTAGCATGTTTTGAACAATTGAAGCAGTTGTTGTTGAATGCTCCAATGTTAAAGATTTCAGATCCAGATAAAGAGTTTGTAGTGTGCATGGATTTTTGCAAGAGGGGGTTTATTGGAGTCCTTATGCAAGAAGGATAGGTGGTATGCTATGAATCAAGGAAATTGAATGAGCATGAGAAGAATTATCTGACACATGATCTTGAGTTGGAAACGATCATTCATGCATTGAAGATGTGGAGGCATTATCTTCTTGGTAGGAGGTTTTTATTTATGAGAGATCACAGTGGGTTGAGGTACCTATTTTACCAATCGAATGATGATGCAACTAATATGATAAGTTATCAAATATTCTTAGTGATTCTCAGATAAGTATGAGACCCCTATGCTCAGATATGTTGTTATCACCTATAGATTGCATATTCATGACTTGTTTGACGAAATTCCTGTCATGTCTAGTAGGGGTACAATCAAGTGTTTTTTCAAATATTTATATTTGTATCAATGTCTCAATGTTTTTTTTCATTCTCGAAGGTTTCATGGAGTTTTGGGAAGTGGCCCGAGTCCTATCCTAGAAAAGGAGCCATAGAATCCAGGGTTGAAAGCTCAGAACTAGCTGAAAAGGACCCCGATCGCTTGCATGCCTATCTTGTGAGAGCGATTGGAGGGCCCCAGTTGCACGCATGCCCATTTCATGAGAGCGACTGAGGCTCAAGAGCAGTGAAGTGACAAGTTGTCTTAGGGGTTAATCTCTTAGAAGGGTTGGTTGTCTGCTATAGCTTTCGTGACATGTGAAAAAGGTCAGATTGATTGTGTTTGGTTGGTTCCACTTCCTTAACTGTACATGGGGAGTTGAATCAGGTTGTAGTAGTTTCTCATCACATGTTTACCCTAATAGACTGGTTAAATTGAATAAATGTGGGAGGAGGGTGTTACAGAATCAAAGTCCTTTTTGTATGGAGTTCATTAACATAACACTCATTCACTATCAATCCAAAGCCCCATGGCAAACAAAGGAACACGTTTTTTTTTAAGAAACGGTTAAGGGTTTTGCATTAATAATACTAGATTATGAGCTAGAAGCCTTATAATATCTTTTTGTTATGCGATAATGTAAATATTCACCAGACCATACAAAATTAGTGCCATCTCTAGGATTTCATTTCTTCCCTATTATAAATATATATTTTCTTTATGAATATACAAAAGATCCCAAGAATCAGAAGGTATTTACATTACAACATATATCAACAAAATATTTTAACTAAAACCAATAAACCCGTCCTTAGTTTCCCCAATCAACAACGTCCAAAACTATGCTTGTCATTCCTCTGTGAGTGAATAGGCTTCTTCTTATCAGGAACCACACTAGGAGCAACACCTCCAAGAGAAAGTTGAGCACTGCCAACCATACAATTCCCTAGAGTTGTAACTCGAGTGCTGAGTGCAATAACTTCCTCATGGAATTCATTCAAAGAAATTTCTAGACTACTCAAAAGTTAGAGGAACTTAGCTTCTAATAATAATTGTGAAGACTCACATTGTCTCTCATCCATGTCATCCTGTTGTTTCCTAGAAACTTTGGCAACACCTCAACCAAATCAAAAAATTTAAGAAACAAAGAACCAACATCAAGGCTTTCTGGAAGACAATGAGATTATTCCATTTAAGGAAAGGACCAATAAACCCGACTTGCAAAAGAACTAACAAGCTTAACCCACACCCCAAGACTAGCAAGGTAAGGCTTCCAAAGAATTTTCTAGAGTTCCACATAATCTATTATATAATTGAGACTAAAACACTACCATAAGCCATATAGAGAAAATTTTCATATCCAACCCAAAATCCTCTGGAGGATGATGAATAGATTGATGATTGAAAGTGCAGGGTGATGAAATTAACTTCAACCCACTTCTCACAGAAAGAAACTCCATATCCATATTGAATTCAAGTCGCTCCCACCAAATAAGAATTAAATTCTTATGCCTCATTTTGCAGATGAGAAGAAATATTTCGAGACACATAATAAGGTGAAGGGGACACCTAGAGGAAAATTTTAAAGTCCGACGTCAGAAATTAATAAATAGCTAGATCCCAATACCACTTATCCTTTTGTCAAGATCCATAGACCATTTAGAGTAGGAGGAAAATGTCTCATCTTCGCTTCCAACAAATTTCCGTATGTGTCAAAATTTGAATGAAAGTGAATACGCCTTGGGACTCTCGTCATGACTTTGGTATATAGATGATTTTAAATTTTTGTTGATCCAAATATAATATTCCTTGGCCCAAATAGAGCCTTTTTTTCCAAAATGTCTACCACTGAATTCAAAATTCAGCAAACATGGAAAAAATTCCATATGGTTGGATTGAGAGGCAAGTAAGAGAATCCTTTGGAGAATAAGAGGGAAAACAAATTTCGAATCCATCATAGCCTAGACCACCTAAAGCATTATAATGATTGAATCAATAAAGACTAGAATAGTGTTAAAATTTATTTCCAAAGAAGTTTCTAGACCCTTCCATAGAGCAAGAAACTCCATTTCATGGGAGTGACTGAGGCTCTAGAGCAGTGAAGTGTCAATTTGTCTCAGGGGTTAATCACTTAGAAGGGTTTGGTTGTATCTTGTAGCTTTTGTGACATGTGAAACAGGTCAGATTGATTGTGTTGGGTTGGTTCCATTTCCTTAACTATACATGGGGAGTTGAATCAGATTGTAGTAGTTGCTCATCACATGTTTACCCCAACGGACTGGCTAACTTGAGTAAATGTGGGAGGAGGGTGTTATAGAATCAAAGAAATTTTTGTAAGGAGTTCTTTAACATAACACCCATTCACTATCAATCCAAAGCCTCATGGTAAACAAAGGAACATGATTTCTTTTTTTTTAAGAAACAGTTAAGGGTTTTGCATTAATAATACTAGATTATCAACTAGAAGCCTTAAAACATATTTTTTTTTTTCTGACAATGTAAATATTCACCAGACCATACAAAATTAGTGTCATCTCTAGGATTTCATTTCTTCGCTATTCTAAATACATATATTTTTTATGAATATAAAGAAGATCCCAAGTATCAAAAGGTATTTACATTACAACATATATCAACAAAATATTTTAAATAAAACCAATAAACCCGTCCTTAGTTTCCCCTATCAACATCGTCCAAAACTAGGCTTGTCATTCCTCTGTGAGTGAAGAGGCTTCTTCCTATCAGGAACAACACTAGGAGAAACACCTCCAAGAGAAAGTTGAGCACTGCTAACCATACAATTCCCTAGAGTTGTAACCCGAGTGCTAAGTGCAATAACTTCGTCATGGAATTCATTGAAAGAAATTTCCAGACTACTCAGAAGTTAGAGGAACTTATCATCTAATAATAGATGTGAATACTAGCATTGTCTCTCATCCATGTCATTATGTTGTTTCCTAGAAACTTCAACAACACCTCAATGAGACCCAAAAATTTAAGAAACAAAGAACCAACATTTCCCTCATTTTGAAGATGATACATAGGGAAAACCCTAGATTATTAAGGCCACAAGGCGAGTCGAGAACAATGATGAAAGCCATTAGAGAAATATACTATATATGAGCTCAACATGTCACTTGTGGGAATCAAACCTAGGTGGGGAGGATGATAGCCATTCCTCCAGCCACCTGAGATAAATCCAATTGTATGTTAATGCATTAACTTTCTGCTTGGAAATTTATTTGAAATTTTTGAAAAAGGGATGGAAGATTTGCTTTCATACTTAATCTTCATTTTGGAGATTAGTTTAAACCAACAATTTGTTGTGACTTTTCTCTTTATCATATTAAACTTTCATTTCTTTTTCATCAAAGATATAACTAGAGTTGGATAAAGATCTCACTTTCTAACACTTAGTTTCATAAAGTGTATATGGACAAGGAAGTAGTTCTATTGTAAAACTTCCCTCTCTTTTTTTTTATGTATGTAGAGGATCCAAAATTGGATAGGATGAGAAAAGATCCCACTCCCACCTATATTTTATTTTATAATCCTAATAAATACATATGTGATATGAGATAGTGCAATTTCAAAATTGGTAGCATGATTAGTGAAGTAAACTTGTGAAGATGAGAAATCACGATTCGCTAAAGCCAAAGAAACTTAACAAGTTCCATTTATTGCAATACTATGTTATACATTATGTTGGAAAGAAATCTAATACATCCACTTCTACTTAGAGGGTTCTAAATCATTCTCCTTCTACATGGATTTATTGTCTTAATATACTCTTTACTTGAACATTCTTTGTTATCTTCCATTCATTAATTGAGTTATGCACTTTTCTTTCATATTTTTAGTTCATGTTTTTATTATTCCTTGATTAATTTTTGGGCATATTATGCATATAAAAATTCATTAATGAGGTTAATATTGTGTCAATAACATAGATTAGGGGAGGCTTTATGAGGGTTTTGAGTACAAATCATTATCACTAATAAAGTGAAGAGATGGATATATATGTTATCCATAGAGATCAATTTTAAGCCATAATTATATACTTCAAATGATAAAATAAGAAAATGAAAACGAGATAATTGATTCAAAGGCATAACTGTAGCCTTGTCTTGAGAAGCATATTGTGTTATAAAATGGGCTATTATATTTGTTTCACCTTTCTATAATGTAAAAACAAATAGAATATGTGTCATAAAGAGAATTAAAAATAGGTCTTTCTGATTTTTTACTTAATTGTTGGTTATGGGCTAGTGCTATATAACAGAAGAGAGACATAACTAAAATGATAAAATTGAAAAGCACATACATGAAAAGCACAATTGGGCTTTGGAAAATGTGAGTGAAATACATTTATATTTTTCTTGGGAAAAATCAATTAAAATGTTAAAACCTCCCAACAGATTACGTATAAATCATGAAGGTGCAAGTTCAAAGGATATTTTTCTTGAATGAATATCACTAATTAGATGAAGATGTTAACTTTCAAAGAGAAACGTTACTCAAATGCAATGTAACACTACTCATGGTGCACCAATTCCTGGAATTGAATATTGAACAACTATTAAATTTCATATTTATAATTATTTCTCTTTATACTCAACATTTCTTTACACCTTTGGACCAATAAATAGGTTAAAACATGGTGAAAATAAAGTAAATTTAGCTCTTAAAAATAATTAAACAAAATAACTTTTATAAAACATTGAAAGTATAAGCTCCTAAGTGAGTAATTATGAATGGTAACTCTATTAACTTTTCCATCTAACTATTTTCAAAATTTTATTTAGGTGTAGATAATATATATATATAAAATCAACACCCATAAAAACGGAATCACTCTTATTCACACCATAGAAACCGAATAACGCAGGTAAAAAAAACTACATCAATATAAAAAATTATAAAATAATATCACTGACTTA
>APFE030512051.1:19285-30399 GCA_000404065.3 Pinus taeda
GTCTGTTCGACTGACCACCCACTTATCTTGGGGGAAAGCTCATCCTTTACCTATTCATGGAGACTCCTTCTCCTTTATAAGCCTCCTCCATTGCCCATGAGCAGCTAGTTAGAGAGTTAGCTAGTTTGGAACAGAAAGACTTTGATCGAGGAATTCTTTGTGCATTTTAGTGCTGCTCTTTGTAGGCCTTGGTGTGTTGTGTGAGGATTGTTTTGAGCTTGAGAAAGGTCATAAGCTTGTTGCCTTGTATGTGAGAGAGAGACCTTTTGACTTGGGAGATTTGTCCCAAAGGTGAATGCTTGGAAGATATGCTGGCTGGACCCTCTAGGGAAGGACTCAGCGTCAGGACATCGGTTGTACCTTACTCTACTTTTTGTTAATAAAGATAGATGACTACTCTTATGGTTCCATTTACATTTGTTCAATGATTGATTAATGCAAATTGTATCTTTCCTGACCGATACATAGTTGTCGTTAGTAGATTTTACGCTTTTGTTTGCTCTCTTTTGCTCGTGCAGGTATTCATCCGCGAGGATAGCAGGGAATTGTGATCGGCTGGAGCGAAGGAGCGAGAGGAATGTCTCTTCGACAAACAAGCGTTGGAATCCAAGTAGGTTATTCTCACCCACTTGTTAATTACAACTAGGAACCTGCGGTGTAGCATTGTTCGATTGTTGCTAGACCCCTGTTGGGCTAGTAGGGATCGCCTCTATCCGTAGAGGGGATTTACCTATACAACAATAACATATTAGCATTATATGTTTTACAATGTTGTACTGGTAAACGTTAGATTAAATTAGAATAATATTAATATTTAGTTTTAAGGTTAGTTTAAGTAGTCGAGTTTGTGTTGCTAAATATTTCGTTGATTGGGAGGTTTTTGTTAATTTGGTGGTTGAGATTTGATTCTCTTTAAGGTTGATCTGCCGAGATTTTCCCATGGATATAATGGCAACCTGTCCAAAAACCACCATTTAAAAAAAAAAACTTAGTATTAATAGAGTATAATATATTAATATTAATATTTATATTAGATCTAATACTATATGTATTAACATATATTAATGTATTATTATAGATTACATTAGATTTATATAATTAGTAACAATTAACATCCGTTTATTTAGGATATACTAACATAGGAATAAATACTAATACAATAACATCTAATATCTAATATAACATTAGAGTAGTATTATGTTAGCATTAACTTTTATCTAACATAATATAATAATTCATTAAAATAAAGTAAATTATGTTGGAGCAAACAACGCACAGTGGAAATTTAAATAAGCATACACAACACACACAACCATAAAAAAACAAAGATTTTAACGTGGTTCACCCAACCAATCTGGGCTACATCCACCAAACAGAGGCATCGGAAATCTTATTATTCAACAGGAGATTACAACAATTTAATTCCTCACACACTCTCAGCTCCGCTCAAATATCCTCTACGGGTTACATTTTTATAGCTGGGAGTAGAAAACTGAATCATAAATTCTCTCAAAACAAATATAGGATGCAATAACTCCTCCTCAAGAATAAATGGAGCTAATTTAGCAACAAATCCTATTGTTGTCACATACATGAGATTTTTGCCAAATTTAATAACAGAAAATCTCAACACTCTACCTTGACAACAATTAGCCTGATACCCTGTTCCTTTATTATTTTATCTTTTCTGCAAGCCAAGAGAACCCAGACACCAACGTAGCTTCTCTAACAAAACTGGTTTTGTGAACATGTCTGCACAATTTCCCTTTGTATGCACTTTTTCAAGAGAGACACCCCTTTCAGTGATAACCTGTCTTACAAAATGGTACTTGATAGGTATATGCTTTGATTTACTATGATAGGCCGGATTCTTAACCAAATGAATTGCACTTTTACTATCACAAAATAATTTGATGTTGTCCTGTAACCTACCAAACTCACCAAACAAACCTTTCAACCAAATCGCTTCTTTGCAAGCATGTGAAGCAGCTATATATTCTGCTTCAGTAGTGGATAAAGCAACAATGTTCTGTAGCTTTGACACCCAGCTAATAGCTCCACCTGCAAGAGTAAAGACATACCCTGATCTTGACCTTCTCTTATCCAAATCACCTGCAAAATCAGAATCAACATATCTGCAAACAAATTCACTACTCCTGTTATAAGTGATACAATAATCACTTGTGCCTCTCAAATACCGAAGCACCAATTTCACTGCTGACCAGTGTTCTTTTCCTGGATTTTCCATATACCTGCTAACAACCCCAACTGCATGTGAAATATCTAGTCGAGTACAAACCATTGCATACATTAAACAACCTACTACATTGGCATATGGAATTTGAGACATATATTCTTTTTCTTCATTTGTATTAGGACATAAACTAGAAGAAAGCTTAAAATGGGAAGCTAAACGGACTGACACAGGCTTCACATTGTTCATACCAAACCTCAAGAGTATTTTCTCAATATACTTCTATTGTGATAGCCACAGCTTACCATTACTCCTGTCTCTGAAAATCTCTGTGCCCAAAATCTGTCTTGCTACTCCTAGATCTTTCATATCAAATGCCCTAGCCATCTGAGCCTTTAACTTGTTGATCTCTATTATGCTTTTGCTTGCTAAAAGCATATCGTCAACATACAACACTATGATAATGAACATGCCATTACTTAATTTCTTAAAGTAAACACAATGATCATATTCACTTCTTATTAAATTTTGACTCATCATGAAAGAATCAAATTTCTTGTACCATTGTCGAGGCGACTGCTTCAGACCATACAATGATTTCTTGAGCCTGCAAACAAATTTCTTGTTGCGATTTTGAACAAACCCTTCTGTTTGTTCCATGTTAAAATCCCTCCTAAATCTCCATTAAAAGTGCAGTTTTAACATCTAGTTGTTGTAATTCTAAATCAAGTAAAGCAACTAATGCTAATACAATTCGAATTGAAACAATTTTTACAACTGGTGAAAATATCTCATGAAAATCAATGCCTGCTTTCTGAGAAAAACCTTTTGCGACCAGCCTTGCTTTGTACCTGTCCTTTGTATCATCAACACCCCTTTTCAATTTGTAAACCCATTTACATCCCACAATTTTTTCTGTCTTTAGGAAGTTCTATCAGATTCCATGTGCCATTCTTGACTAATGCCATCATCTTGTCCTTCATAGCTTCTTTCCACTTTTCACTTTTAGAACCTACTACAACTTCCTGATAACATAAAGGTTCATCATAATTAGCGGCTAAAGCAATTGAAGTAACATAATCATCATACCTTTTAGGAGGACGTTTGATTCTTGTGGACCTCCTTAAAGATGTTTCTGGTACTTCCAAAATTTGTTGATTATTATCTGTAGGAACTTCTTCATGATCTGCATCTGAAACATGTTCAGGACTTGCATCTGAAACTTGTTCATGACTTGCATGTGAAACTTGTTCATCTTGACTATCATCAGTATTTGAACTGGTTTCACACTGAATGTGTTGAAGCTTAGATACATTATCCTGTTTCAATTTATCATCTACATCTGGATTTTCAAGTGAAGATTCATTAAATTTAACATCTCTGTTAATGATGATCTTGTGAGTAGTAGGATCCCACAATCTATATCCCTTAGTCCCACCACCATATCCAACAAAGATATATCTTTTTTATTTAGGATCTAATTTAGAACGCTGATGTTTCGGAACTAGAGCATATGTATCACAACCAAAAACTTTTAGTTTAGAATAATCACTAAGATGACCTTTCCATACCTCTTGAGGAATTTTGCATCCTATTGCAGTTGATGGTGATCGATTTATCAAATAGCAAGCTGTAGAAACCGCTTCTGTCCATAGTTCCTTCTGCAAATTGGTGTTACTAAGCATACTTCTTGCTCTCTCTAAAAGAGTCATGTTCAGGCGTTTAGCAACTCCATTTTGCTGAGGAGTATATACAGTGGTTTTATGTCTTTCGATCCCAGCGTCCTTGCAACAATTAGAAAATTCCTTTGAAGTAAACTCACCACCATTGTCAGTTCTTAAACATTTAATGGTTCTTCCAATGATGTTTTCAACTGATGCTCTAAATTGTTTGAAATCTGTAAATACATCAGACTTCTTTAACATGTAGACCCACACTTTTCTAGAGAAATCATCAATAAAAGATACAAAATATGACGATCCTCCATATGAGGTTGTAGGAGATGGACCCCAAACATGAGAATGGATATAATCAAGGATTCCCTTACTAGTATGTTTTCCAGTTTTAAACTTTTTCTTTCTTTGTTTCCCAAATAGACAATGTTTGCAGAAATCTAACTTAACAGACTTTAAATTAGGAAGTAACCTATGATCAGATAAAATCTTTAAACCTCTTTTGCTCATATGGCCCAACCTTTGATGCCATAAATGAATAGAATTATTGTCGTTTTCAGATACTGTAGAAACATGATCTGACTCTATTCTTCCTTCTAACTGAAAAAGATTTCCAACCTTCTTTGCTTTCATTACTAGTAAAATTCCTTTATAAACTTTCATTACTCCACCTTGAATAAAAGTTTTATATCCATTAGTGTCTAGTACTCCTAGTGAAATGAGGTTTTTTCTTAGTTGAGGTACATGTCTTACATCAGTTAGAATTTTATTTGTCCCATCAAACATTTTAAGCTGGATGCTTCCAATTCCCACAATGTTACATGTGACATCATTTCCCATGTAAACGACTCCATCATTGATTGATTTATAAGTTTTAGACCATTCTCTATGAATGCACATGTGATTTGATGCACCAGAATCTAACAGCCAATGTTGATCATGATTAGACAAATTAACTGATAACACTTCATCACTCATACCTGAAATGGATGCTGAACCTGTATCTGTCATGTTTGCTTCTTTCTTCTCTTTCAAAGAGTCTTCTTTGGATGTTTGTTGTCTCTTCCAACAATCCTTCTTCAAATGTCTCGATTTGCCACAAAACCAGCACTTTACCTTATTCTTCGTCCCTTTCGATTTTGAACGCGAGTTGTTGTGTTTACTGAAGCGTCTTTCTTTAGAACGACCTCTGACCATCATTTCTTCTGATGTAGAGGTTTCTGAATTTGGCCTATTCCTTGTCTCTTCGGACAACAAAGCTCCAACAACATCATCAAATTCAAGGGTTTCTGATGAATTAAGACTTATAGAAGTAACAAAATGATCCCATGACTCGGGCAACAAGCATAATAAAGTTATAGCTTTATCTTCTGATTCAAATTTTACTTCTATACTTTCTAACTGCACCAGAAGAGTATTAAAGGTATTCAAATGATCAGTAATAGATGTACCTTCCTTCATGCGCAAATTGTACAACTGTCGCTTCAGAAGAATCCTATTGGTTAAGGATTTTGTCATGTACAGCTTCTCAAGCTCTGTCCACAAACCAGCAACAGTTTTCTCTGACACAATGTTAAACAAAACATCATCCGCCAAACACAGTCGAATACCGCTCAGTGGTCTTTCATCCAAGTCGCTCCATTCATCATCTGTCATGGTGTAAGGCTGTTTGGCTTTTCCCAACAAAGCCTTCGCCGCGCCTTGTTGCACGAGTAAATCATACATCTTCACTTTCTAGATCTCAAAGTTGTTTTTGCCATTGAACTTCTCGATCTCAAAATGAGCACTTTGAGTTTTTTCCATGTTGTAACACACAAAATCTTCAATTCCAACTTTTTAATAAATGAAGTTTTTATTTAAGAAATGCCTTTACCTTATACTATAATGCCTTTGCCTTATAATAAAATGCCTCTGTCGTACCATGTCATGGCATATTACAATTTTAAAAAAAATTTGTAGTTTTTCCAAAGAGAAAGAGGCTTGGCGCTCCTCGACGGCGGAAGATCCGCGCCACAAACAAAATTGATGCGAGTCACGCAATTGGTGCGCTTAATCCTTGTGTTTTCGTGCCAATAGCGATTTCTGGCGCGCTGGCACGATTATAACGTTCAAAACCGCGCCAATTGGCGCGACTGTTCCTTAATGAACCATGCCAATCATTCTTTCGGCTCAAAAATGGCGCGACTATTCGCGACGAAACCGCGCCAACCCTATCTTCCGTCTTTGTCACACGTACCAACTCCACAACATTGCTCTGATACCAATTGTTGGAGCAAACAACGCACAGCGAAAAATTAAATAAGCATACACAACACACAAAACCATAAAAAAAACAAAGATTTTAACGTGGTTCACCCAACCAATCTAGGCTACATCCGCCAAACAGAGGCATCGGCAATCTTATTATTCAACAGGAGATTACAACAATTTAATTCCTCACACACTCTCAGCTCTGCTCAAATATCCTCTACGGGCTTACATTTTTATCTCTGGGAGTAGAAAACTAAATCATAAATTCTCTCACAACAAATATAGGATGCAATAACTCCTCAAGAATAAATGGAGCTAATCTAGCAACAAATCCTATTGTTGTCACATACATGAGATTTTTGCCAAATTTAATAAACAGAAAATCTCAACAAATTATTGATCAAAGGTAAATGATATAAAACTTTATAACATCAAATCCGTTCATTTGGTTCAAGCACAAGGAACTTGAAATGGTCAAATTAATAAAATTGTTAACAAAAAAATAACAACTAAAAAATATTTCGATATATTTTCAAAATTATAAACCAACAAAACTATATCATTTTTTAACTATTACAATTCAACAAAGTTAATATTGTGATTTTTACCATACTAAATTCGTAAGGAATGTTTTCTTTATTAATTCAAAATTAGAATCTTTTAGAAACATTTGCATAAACCATATATTATTACTATTATTAATATAATAATATAGAAATGTAAATCAATATTATTAACATTATTAGGATATTGAAATGGAACTTTATAAAATATATAAATAAAATAGATATCATACAAAATATGTCTAAGCACGATCATTAATTGTTTTAATGTAAATAAAAATTATTATATCAAAAAAAATATAATTATAAACTGAAAATAATAAATATATTATTAAAACACAATAACAAATCAATTAAAAAAATATAATATTTATAATAAATAAATAATAACAATAAAAGAATACAAATATTATAATAAACAATAATTATTATTAATTTAAAAAAAATATTATATTTACTAATAATAAGAACAATAAAAATATATATAATATATATAGGTGGTTTATAATTACATCCAATTTTAATTTTCAAATAATATATTATTTTTATTATAATAATGTCATTAGTTTATTCACATGAATAATATAAATCTTTTATTATCAAATAAAAGATCTAAATAATGTTATTACAGGTTACACTGTCAACGAACTTAAAAATATGTACTTCTAAGTAAAAACTCTACAAAGGATAAAGAGTATATGCACCTAATCTATGGATAATGCAATTATAATTTGTTTGCAAATTTGTGAAACGTCGATATTCTTATCGACCATGATAATCCATCCCTTGGAAAGTGGCATCGTGTCACTATATATACCGATGGTGTCATACCCTTTGTCATCTGTAAACAGGCCACACTCTTCCGTCCACATAAACACATGTAGCTTTTGTTCATATCTCCAATCGTCACCGCATATGATTGTGTATTCATTAGCTGAGGTACCATCATTACTGGCTTCAAATCTTACACGAAACACATCAGGGCCACAACTAATAGTGAGAAAGCACATCAATATACCACCGTACGTTTGGAAATCTTCCATCTTCGCATGAAACTGAAATGAACCCTCGTTAACATCTGCCACTTTCACTTTAAACTTTTCCGTAATGGATTGTCGCACCACCTGCACAGATTTCATAATCCATTTCAAATTTGATACAATATAAAATTCATGTATTTTTCTGAGAAAGATTTATCTGCTTTCCGGGAAAATTAAACACCCACCATATCTGTATCATGGTAAGTGATAGTTGACGCTCCAGTAAAGAAGGCACTTGCTAGCTTTTCATGAGAGGTCGATGTCTGCACAAATTTCCCAAATCCATTGAGCACAAAACTAGACTTTAGTCTTGATAAACTCACAGTAAATCTAGAAATAGGATTACACACCGATGCACCTCAGAGATCAACCAATCCACGATTTTTTTGGTAGGCTGATACTATATTACATATGCTCACAGGTTTCGATAGTTGTAGGTTTCTTCCTCAGCATAGAAAATATATAAATAGTTTATATGAATTAATATGTTGTGTTACGAAGCATACTAACCAAATAATTGCAGATGTCATTCCACATAACATTAGTGTTTGATGAAAGGATGAGATATTTCAACCGTTTCAGCTGACTCATGTTGGGTATTTTTGCAATGGGAAAATACCAAAACCAGAAAAACAAAACACAGAGCCAATGCTCTGTTTCCTTACACCAGGATCTTTTACTCAGAGAAGTCTTTTAAAAATAATTACAGAGCACAGAGTATTTCACCACCATAAAATTTTCATTCATTAAACAAAAACATTTACATATTCATCCTCTTTCACTCAGAGGGATTCACCAAAAACATTTTCACATAAGTTACTCTGCCTCCTATGAAATTTTACACCACTGTGTGTAAATATTTCATTTACATTCACTGCTGTGTGAAAACAAAATTACAGAGTTTTACTCATTTACCTTTTCACCTGTGTGAAACAACTCATGGATTTGAAACAAAACAACCCACTGGTTTTCTTCATTCAATTCTCCTTCTCCTGCACTGCTGTGCATTCTTTTTCTTTTTACATCACAAAGACAAATTCACGCTGCTGCGTTTCATACATTTCAAACATTGCATTACAATCCTTGGTTTTCATTCGCTGCTGCGAAGCCCTGTTTCTCTTCTCACCGTGTGCAAAAAATTACACAGTCACTTACACTTGCAGAATGGTCAACCACCAAAAAAAATGGTTTTACATGTTTCGTAAAAACTAAACTTACGCGACCCCTCGTGAATAATAAAAAACATTAAAAATTAAAACAACTACTTATGCCCATGCCTATTTTAAATTCGTGCCCATACATGTCGTATGAAGACATAAAGTCTTTTACCTAAGTTTATGACACATTTATTAAAAACATTAAATAAAACGTGCGGCAATAGTAAAAATAAAGTTCGGGCAGGTTGTTGACAATGATTGTCCGTTGACCTGATCGGACGCAATTGGCTCACCAACCTCTGACAAAACAAACGACCTTTAGCGTCCGGGGAGAGGGTGGTTTTGTGTTCGTACACTGGACGCGTGGCAGCTGGTTGGGGTGTTCGGAGGCCCTCTGACAAAAACCCCTTTTTACCACAAGCATTGCGAAATGCCTCCACGTGGTTCGGTGGTTTTGCTGGGTGGTTTTTAGGTGCATTAAATATTTTCCCGCGCGCGGTTGAAATTACAAATTCAACACTCCCCTTTAATTTCAACTGCTGGGCATTCGGTCATACCCAGGCACTTCCTCAGAAATTCAAAGCTTTTCTGATCAAGTGGCTTTGTCAAAATGTCTGCAACCTGTTCTTGAGTCCTGCAATGTTCTAAGGCAATTTCTCCATTGCTCACCAATTCTCTGATGTAGTGAAACCTTGTATCGTTGTGTTTCGTTCTCTTATGAAACACTGAATTCTTGGATAATGCAATAGCTGAGCTATTGTCACAAAAAATCACTGTTGCTTTTGCCTGCTCTTGGCCTAAGCTCCTCAACATCCTTCTCATCCAAACTGTTTGACATGCTGCTGCTGTAGCTGCCACATATTCCGCCTTTGCTATAGACAATGCTACAATGGATTGCTTCTTAGAAGCCCATGAAATGGCTCCTGAACCCATATGAAAAACATAACCGGAAGTGCTTTTCCGATCATCAACACTTCCACCCCAATCACTATCAGTGTATCTAACCAAATCTGAATGTTCTGAGACATTATATAAAATTCCAAACATTTTGGTACCTTTGACATACCTCAAAATTCTTTTTGCTGCCTGCCAATGTGCCTCCTTTGGCCTCTCCATGAATCTGGAAATTAAACTAACAGCATACATAATGTCAAGCCTAGTTGCTGTTAAATACATAAGGCTGCCTACAATACTCTTGTACAAACTAGGATCAAAATCCTTACTGCTGTCCTCTCTGCTGAGTTTCAATCCCATTACTGTGGGAGTGATCGCTGCGTTGCATTCTTGCATGTTAAATCTGCTCAATACTTGATTTACATATCTTGCCTGTGAGATAAAAATTCATTTTTCATTTTGATTTACTTCTATGCCTAAGAAGTATCTCAAGAAACCCATGTCAGTCATTTCAAATTCTTCCTTCATGACTGATTTAAAATTCTTGATGAGCTGATCATCATTACCTGTAAAAATAACATCATCAACATACAAGACAACAATTAAAATTTTACCATTCTTTTCTTTGATGTAGACGGTGGGTTTTCCTTCACACTTGTCGAATTCATTATCCAATAGATATGAATCTATTCTGTTGTACCATGCTCTTGGCGCTTGCTTCAGCCCATAAAGAGCTTTCTTCAAATTGCACACTTTGTGCTCTTCACCTTTCTTCTCATAGCCTAGAGGCTGTTCAACATAAACCTCTTCCTTTAACACTCCATTTAGGAATGCTGACTTCACGTCCATTTGGTAGACTTTCCATTTGTTTTTGTGCTGCTATGGACAGCACTGCTCTCACGGTTTCCATTCTTGCAACCGGTGCAAAAGTCTCCTCATAATCTCTCCCATACTGCTGCTTGTACCCTTTGACAACCAGCCTTGCCTTGTGCCTTTCTATCATGCCTTCAGCATTGCTCTTGGTCTTGTAAACCCATTTCACTCCAATGACTTATTTACCTTTTGGTAGCTCAACCAAATCCCATGTTTTGTTTCTTTCTATGGCATTCATCTCCTCATCCATAGCTTCTATCCATTTCTTATCTTTAATTGCATCATCGAAATGAATAGGATCATCAACATGACAAAACAAGGCAAATAAGGAATTCATTCCTTCATCATAAATATCACTTAGATTTCTAAACTTCTTACTTCTTTCATTTGGTGTGCAAGTGCTTGAAGACGCACTTGAATTTCCTCCTTGTGGTGTGCTTGGAGAAGCACTCTCATTTATCCTCAATGGT
>APFE030512051.1:35537-81568 GCA_000404065.3 Pinus taeda
AATTTTTGAGGAAGTGTCTGGGTATGACCGAATGCCCAGCAGGTGAAATTAAAGGGGAGTGTTAAAATATATAATTTCACCAACCGCGCGGACGGGTCAGCAGTCAACGGGAACATAAAACCACTCAAGCAAATCTAAACCACTGGTATCATATCGCAACGCCTTTGGCTCAAGGTTGTTTCCGTACGATGCTGGTCCGATACTGACAACCTGACACCCATGATGCTGGCCTGACATCAGCACTGACAATCCATCGGAAGGTATCTTTCACCCATCTCACCTCTTCCGATATCGTTCTCACCCGTCGATTTACCTCCAGTTTTCACCGCCATCGATTTAAGGAAGTTGCACGATGGTTTAAAGTTCTGTCAGAAAGGTCTTCCGATACACAACCTCCGCCGTGGGATTAAAGGCAGGTTTGTCCATCGTCCGATCAAGGAAAGTACATACGGGCCCGATATAAAATTAATATAGTGTGGTCCATACGTATTGCCCATCCGTATGTTAAATACCTGACATTTATTTTGGTAAGGTTTTAAATTTTTATACGGCAAAGTTAATAGGAAATATGGGCATAGCATGTCGTAATTTTTTTTTATTGTTTTTAATATATGTTTTTTTTAAAAGGCGTTGACCCCAAATTTTGTCACGTGAAACAAAACACCCGCGGGGATCAAAATGTAATTGTAATATGTTATGTGCGTGTAGTTTTTGGTGTGAGGGGCAGCAAGCAAAAACTAAGGGTCTGCAGAACCCGTGAAAAACCAGAGAGTTAAATTTTGTATTGTAGGGAATGCACAGAAGTGCATGAATATTTGTGGTCTGTAATGAAAAGGATTTTATGCAGCAGGGTAAAGTTTTTTTTTGATTTGTAATGTAAAATTGCACAGCAGTGCAAGAAGAGGAGAAGAAAATGAAACCAGTGGCTTGTTTTGTTTTCAAATCCATTGATTGTTTCACACAGGTGAAAAGGTAAATCTGTAACTCCCTGTAAGTTTTGTTTTTCACACAGCAGTGAATGTAAATGAAATATTTACACACAGTGGTGTAAAATTTCATAGGAGACAGAGTAAATCTTGTGAAAATGTTTTGGTGAATCCCTCTGAGTGAAAGAGGATGAATATGTAAATGTTTTTGTTTAATGAATGGAAATTTTATGGTGGTGAAATACTCTGTCCTGTGTAATTAATTTTAAAAGACTTCTCTGTGTAAAAGTGTAAAAGATCCTGGAGTAAAAGAAACAGAGCATTGCCTCTGTGTTTTATATTGTATGGTTTTGGTATTTTTCCATCACAAACAGAAGTAAAAATACCCAACAGATGAAGCTGGCTAGAGTCCTTTTGACATCAGGACCCCTGTGATTTATAAAAACGTGGTATGTCCCTGACACTGGTTCTGTGGCAGCCGAGGCCATAGCGACTGCGTCTTACAAATGGGAATGGATGGGATTAAATGGAAACGAGGATGAATTGAACCAACGAGAGAATTCACCGAAGTAAGATGGGAAGGGATGGCATCAAATGGAAACGAAGTTGAGTTGAACCAACGAGAGAATCCACCGAAGGAAGATGAGATGAATGTAAAATGATCCCGACGAGAAGCACGCGAGAAGATATTTGATGCGGATAATTAGAAAAGCTTTCGGAATGTGTAAGGGTAGGGTCGTACCACGCTGTCTCATAACTGACGGACTATGATGCTCCGCCCCAGTTGATAGCGATCATTGCTTCCTCGACGAAGTCCTCAGGATGAATATTCAAAACTGTGGATTATTCTCCGAATCAAACAACAATATTAACCACAAAAGTCTTCAAACCTAAATCATGACAAAGTCCTCATGATGAATATTCAAAACTGTGGATTATTCTCCGGATCAAACAACAATATTAACAAAAGTCTTCAAACCTAAATCATTTCCCTGCACGGAACGGACGAAAATAATCAGCCTGTCAAGGGAAACCTAGATAGAAACCTAAATCATTTCACTTCACTGAAGGAGACCGCGAAAATAATCAGCCTCCCAAGGGAAACCTAGAGAGTGATTTGTTGAAAAACTCGTTAAAATAAGCGAATTATTCTCGTAAGGGGAGTTAGTTAAAATTAGACGGTCAGTTAGTTAAAATTAGACGGTCAGTGAACTAATTGTTGAGAGTTGGAATTGGAGTGTTCAGTTAATTTTAGTTAAGTAATAGACGATTTTTAATGTCTCGTTGCATGGTAAAATATTTTAAGTGAGTTGTTATTTGGAAAAGGTTAAATACTTTTTACAATGTTTATTGTGAGAATCAAATTTTAAGTGATCATTTGCGAATAAATTTGTATTTTATTTTTTTTTATTTTTCCAACAAATTAATATCAAAGCACAGTTACAAAGAGCGAAAAGATCGAAATTACAACCAGCTAAAAAAAATTAATTAACAACAATCCGTGTGAGATGAGAAAAGATTATATTTTCTCATAATTAATACTATAACACATATTATAAGTTACATACAGGGCGTTATAACGCACCAAGGCTCAGTGGAGAGTCGATGAGAAAAGATTATATTTTCTCATAATTAATACTATAACACATATTATAAGTTACATACAGGGCGTTATAACGCACCAAGGCTCAGTGGAGAGTCGTTAACAACTCGTTGTGTGGTTTAAGACTAAACGTCAACCAACCATTCAAAAGGCTTTATGTTACGTGGAGTTTGTTTGGGCCTTTTAATTTTATGGTGAAGTATATAGAAGGCTTTTTTAAGAATTGATTTTATAAAGTGGGCTTTACAATAAAAGTATGTTTTAATGTATTAAAGTTTTTCAAAAGGGTTTTTGAAAAAGACTTTTTTTTAAGTTTTTTATTATATATATAAAATAAAAATTTAGGGTTTTATTGAAAAGAGTATTTTTGAAAAAAATTATTAAATGAGAAATTTAAGGTTTTTGGAAGAGATTTTTTTAAGAAATACGATTTTTTCAAATTTTTAGTTGGAGTTGCCATTGTTTATACGGAAGGAATAGATATGTCGGTTATTAAGATGGCAAACATATTGCAAGCACATGATGTCTCGGATTATGTCTAGCTTAGGTTTTCAGAAGCTAAGGATGAAGCAACAAAACGAACTCTCGACAATATAGAAAGAGAACAATGGAAAAAAGAGGAGAAATAATACCTTGAACAATGAGAAACCGATAAATGAAGAAAACAACCTCACATCCTTATGCCCGGGAAACATGGGTTAGCTTAGCAATAGCATGATTAACTACGAAGCTATTAATGCTAGTTTAAACAGCAGCAACACTTGCTTCGGCATCACCAAGGTCGGTGATGGTAATCAAAGCTTGGACAACAACGCAATGTAGTAAGAGGAGGAGGGGTAAAAACGGTGAAAAGGCCAGTAATGTCGCAGACGCAAAAGAAAATTAAATTTCACACCGGTTCACACCAGAGGGCGGAACAATGTATATATATCTTAATTTGATGCCGTAACGTAAGGGTGGGGTCGTTCAATGCACCGCCCATGTGACAGCCAGCCTGGATTCCTTTAAAATATAATTCAACCACAACGGTGGCCTGCCATATGATATAAACATGACGTGATTCCATGGACATCGTTTAGTGGGATATATATCTTATTTTGATGCCGTAATGTAAGGCTGGGGTGGGGTCGTACCATGCTGTCTCTCAATGCACCGGTCCCTGTGACAACCACCATTACTTCCTTTAAAATATAATTCAACCACAACAGCGGCCTGCGAGACAATATAAACCTGACGTGATTACGCGGAATCGGATTGAGTGGTTGAGTGTGGTGATGTTTCTGGCTTTTGTTGAATTAGTAAAATATTTCAGATGGGGTGGTTCAGTGACATGATGCTTTTGGCGCTTTGAATTGGTAGTATAATTTTTGTTTTTTTAAGAAGTCGTAATGTTTTATTATTTATTCAAATTGTATTTATGGATATAAAAATGAATTTAGTAATTTTTCAAGGAGTGAGATTAGGTTATGAGTTGTTTTTAGTAAGATTTTTTGGAAGTTTTTTTGGTCAGTTTTGTTTTGTCTAATTTATTTAAAGTTTAACAGGAATTTATTGAAATCACAAGTTTGATGGGTAATACCTGTGCCCTAGGGGTTTTTCACGTTGTTGAATCTATCTATACAATCAAAAAACCAATTTAAATAAAAACCACTGTAAATAACACTTTAAATAAAAACTAGTTTAAATAATACAAATCAATATTTCACTTCAAATTTTTCAGCCCAAAAGTCCAAAAAGTCACACTAAAGACAACTCCATTATGTTATCTCATAATAAATTTAATAATTTAAAAGTTTTTTTTTTTTAGTTGAATTTATAATATAATGGATTGAAAAATTATTTTAAATGGTTCAGAGTGTGGAGTAATACTATGTTATCCCAAAGGGCATCTAGACTTGGTCAAGTCTTACACAACCATAGTGACAACACCCTGCGATTGAGCATATCATTCTCCCATCCAACATGTGGCTTAATCTAGCCTAGGTACAACTTAGAAATAAAAAAAATAGAAAAATAGTTTACCAACCTATATGGCTAACAAGACAATGTTAACATAAGATCTAATGCCTTGTATATTGGAATATATAAGGTTTGTTTACAAGGAAACCTAATGAATGTAATATAAAGTTAGACAATGTTGGCATAGGATATAATCATGTGTATATTGGAATATATAAGGTTTATTTAGAAGGAAACTTAATGAATGTAATATAATGTTTACATATGATGCAGGAGCATCTTATGATTATCTTAAAAGCATAAATTTTTAAGTCTAAGAAGTTTCTAGAAATTCTAGATTATGCAAAAATTCTAGAAATATGTGTAATGAAATTGTTTGCATTTTAATATGTAGTTAAGATAGATTCCTATGTTTGAGAAGATTCTTCTAAAATTCCTCCAAATTTATAAAAGAGTGATTAAATCTTGAAATCTCCAAATCTTTCCATCTTCAAGGATAAATAGAGATATAGTGCACATTTTGGGGCAAGCCAAAAAAGTCTCATCTCAATAATAAGAAATGATGAATTAGATTAATAATATATTCTTTCATTTAATTTATTTATTATAATGGAGAAAATTATTTATGGAAAAGAAAAACAAGGATGATTAATGAACAATCATGTGAAATTTATGTTATCAAATTACATTGTTGTATTTATAATATATATTCCACGTGCTTTACTAGTGGAAAGTAAATGAATATGTTTGTTCTCTTTTTTTGGCTTAAGTATATATAACGAAAAAGTCTATTCCTTTCATTTTGGTATGGTTGTTTCAAATACCTAGCTTTTAAGATTAACAAAAATTTTATTAGGTCGTTTGTACTATTGTTAAATTTACATTTGTAGGTTTTAACCCCATACAGAAATTACCTACATACGAATTCTAAAAACATAAAATAAACATGGCGAAAGCATAAAACATAAAACAGATATACACAGAGCTTTTCCCCTGGATCCCGAAACCAAGACTACCAGATTGATTTTTCATTATGTTCCATTCAATGTCACAATATATATATATATATATATATATATATATATGCCGAAGCATCCATAAACCCCAGTCCATTACCCTAGATTAGAACATAACCGTAGTTCTCTTGACCGGATCTACTAAATACCATGGACCGAACACCATCATGCCCAAAACCATATGCAAAATCCATGTACAAAAGCATAGGTAGGTCCGCCAACCTAATATATTGTGTTGACGGTACAAGACCCTCCAACATGTCTAGGGATCTCCCTGGTAAGAAGTCCCAACTAGACCTCAGACTGTTTGGAGTAGGAGTCCTAGCAGTGGGTAGTAAAGCAATGCCTTGACTGTGATAGCGCACAGAGGTAAGTGTGATATCTTTATCGAAAGAAAGTGTGTGACCTTACAGTGAGTCAAATGAGATGCATGGGGGTTCTAACACATGGAAGGGAAAAGGAAGTGTGTCCCTTAGAACCTTATAATAGTACGAAGTCTAAAAGGAACACATGAGCGGAATGACACCACAAGTTAGAAAGCAAAATAGTCTGCAATCCAAAGTGATGGGTTATACGAACAACACGTTTGCAACAAGATTCATACAATTTCATACAAAATAGTTCATACACAAATGTGTAAGTTAAATAACATGCATTTCAAAAGCAACCAGAATAGTCCAACTACAATAACAACATATGCATGAAAATGTGTTGGCCCTGTTATATATTATTAAGTGAAAGTTCCATCCATACATACACCATTGACAACCACTAGCCCCAATAGTGGAACATTACTGTCAACATCACTTGCTCCTCTAAAGAGATGTATTCGCTCTGCACTGTGGAGAGGCCAAGGCTTGTCACAGTACCCTCCAAGCCTTCTCTAAGCAATGCTAGCCAAAACCTTGGCTCCCAAAAGCCCCTACTACGAGATATGAGGTTCTACATATAACAAAGGGTGGGGTGACCCTTGACATTCCCCTTTGACTCTTGGACTATCCTCATGACACTTCACATTACATAGGGTCTGTTCACATTCCACTAATGACACTTGGAATTTCACTTACAGTATATTTACAATAATACAATTTCCACATATACCCATGTGGGATAAAAATAGGCTTGATTCAGCCTAACAAGACAAACAACATCGCTCGGGGTCTTGAGGAAATACCAACTTAGTAACCTCCTCATGATGGTCTTTGGTGAAGAACTGATACCAAGCTTGGTACTGCACTATTGTTTCCTCGTACTGTTTGGTGACGTCTTTGTCGAGCCGAACGCTTGCCTCCATGGCTTCTGGGTATATGGTTCTGAAGCCTTTGTCCAGCTCATCTTGAAGCAAGTGCAACACTATCCTGAGTGTGCCTAGACCACCAATGTACTTCTGCATGTTCTCTGTGCTGAGTTGCAAGTCATCGTTGGTGGCTTTGCACATCAAATTCTCTATGTACTTGTCGACATCTAGCGTGACTTGGTTCTTCCTCATGGCCTGAGTGAGGGTTCTGATGTACGGATCTTATGTGTTCACACTATGACATCTAGACTCCTGAATAATTATGCATAGGAAGCCTCAATGCGAACGATGAATAGAGGGAGTTGCTCATAGTTTCAGATCAACATCTGAATCGATGCTTTGTCTAGCTCAGCCTTTGGCTTTATCCTCTTGTGAAATTAAAGTGGGGATCCCTTGTACCTCATTGTCTATTCTTGCATGTGCGCAATAGAAATGTGAATGTCTGTGAGAGTTTTTGATGTATGCGCACATTGTTTCTTAAATATGTATAGTTGGACAACCACTTTGTGCACAATGACAAATCTGCTATACATTGTCTACTTGGTGGCCTCCAAAGTTGATATCTCTGCCACTATTGTTTTCTTCATCTTTGCCATAGTGGATCCTACGGCTTTCTCTGTTCTTTGCCTGGCCTCTTGCAAGTCCTTCATCATCTGATCATTCTCTGTTATCAAGAAATTGACTGCTAAAGTCATGGCTTCTGCATAATCCTTAGAAGCCTCGTCCATGACAACTGGATGTTTTCTAACATTTGGTACAGTAACCCTTTATTTTGTGTGCGCGGGTGATGTATGATCATCTAGGAGCTTCTTTCTTCGTGCCTGTACAATCCTATGTTGTGACTTGTCAAATGCCAGATTGTACACATCCATCTCTGAATCATCATCAAGGAGAATAACATCTCCTTGCTCTCTCAGGACTGGTTGTGATTCTGGAGTTCGCGGAGACTATGGTGCGACCTTGAATTCCCTCGACATGGGATTAATGTCTTGGTCATGTAGCTCATGTTCCTTCTCCATGCCTATTGCCTCAACCAATTGTTCAACTTGTTGATCAAGTTCTAAAACCTACACTTGATCACCCTCTTCTTCATATGTTGGCTACTCTGCTTCTTCAACCTGTATTTGCGTAATTTTCTCTGTCAGTGCGCCTTGTCCTTCTTCCTGTTCCTGTTTCTGGATTTCTTACCTTTCTCTCCTCCTGAGCTCTTTTTATTCTTTCAACTTCTTCTCAGTCTCCTGCAATCTCCTCTCAATATCTTCCAACCTTTAGTTCTATCTCTTCTTCCGCTCTACTCTCCTTTCGCAATGTCGCCTCTTCACATCGATCTCCAAAGCTACTCTCTCAATAAGTGGATCTTATTTTAACTTGTATCTTTACTCAACCTCTGCGCTCTTGACAATCTTCCTCTTACCTTTGTCTTGCACCGGTTTGCTGCTCACTATTGCTATTGTCGTTGCTTCCTGTGGTGTTGCTGCCTGCAGTTCTTCTTTCCATTCTAGCAATATGAGGACTAGTTCACTAAATCTAGAGGATTTGTAACAATACCTCCAAGGATCTTCCTCTAGCTAATGACACGCCCTGTGGATCCATGGATAGTACACCTTTGCACAATGGTTTTTTAATTTATAGCGGGGATCATACAGATTGAAACTCTTGGTGTCGAACCCAAACTTCTTCAAGTCCTCGGCCTCAGCATCCACATCTTTCAAAGTATGGATCTCGTACAAACCAATCTGCAAAAGAAGAGTAGGCCATGGTGCCTCCTTCCTCTTGTGCAGTCCTACTAATAACCCTGTGGAGATGTGGTATGAAACCTCTTGCATGACTACTTGTCCATGGAAAACCTCAGTAGCTCATGCGAACGCTTCTCCGCACCAAACATCCTGATGAAGGTGCCACCAGGTGAGGCATACCAATCTGCAATGTTAAGCAATGCCTACATTGCTTCTTGGGGCATGCAAGGTGGATCCTGTTCAAATATCATCCTGTACAGTGGGGTGATGAAGTGGTCAAACATCCTCGCCATGACTCTTTGGTAGCTGCATTTAGAGAGAAACTTACAATAGACATTCACAACATCCTTTGATGGTGTCCATGTCCAACCCATGTCAAGGAACTGTTGTTGGGCACAGATTGCATCAAGAAGGTACATGGACATAAATAATCTTGCTTTTCCATCCTTAGGTGGATCCAGGCATTAGACACATGCACTTTCATCTGAAGATCCAACATGCCCGACCAATTGAATGACCTTCCTTCATTTTCCAACTAATCTAACATAACAACCCAACTCTGCAAGAAGTTCTTTATCCTCTCTTGAACATACAAGCGACATGTGAAGATGACCAAGAGTTGGTAAGCCTTCTTGAGTGGCTTCGTCTTGTAGGCCTAGTTGCGTGTCGTCCTGAACTTTCATGGCTCTTTTACCCAATGCTTCATGATATCTCTAGTGTTTACATTGTTGTTGGGAGTGAAGAACATTACATCCATGTAGTTCATCGACTATGGATACATCTGATGGTAGTTTTCTGACCTAAAGTCGACGACTTGTGTCCCATTAGTATTTCTCAATATCATCATCTCGGGATTGGTATGTGAGACAACCCAGTGAATGATATCCACACACAGGAAGATGGGGTACCTTCATGCAACCCTGTACAAGCCTGACTTGTGAATGTTGACATAGAATTTCGATCTTCCAGATCTTCCTTGAAACTACTTGCAAATATGTCCTTTATTTCTTACCATGTGATCTTCATGTCCTTCTCTACAAACAACTGTGTGTCTATATAGATGAGCATGTTCATTGGCACCTATTCAACCACATCTCCAGTGCTACTCTCTACAGTGTCCATTGATCTAGGTCTCTTGGAAATCATGATGCCTATACTGTTGAAATATTTCTCAACAACTAATGTACCTGGAGATATAGCGGACACTCGTGAAAAGCAAATGTCAGATTTAAAACACAAATAACTTCAAGGATCGATCATGCAGCAAAATGGGTGACTGTTGGGTAAGATTGTGTATTAGTGACTCTTAGAGGCAGGGAGACTGTCAGTTGGAACTATGTGTTGCGCAGTCCCAACTGCCAGTGAGATGTATTGCTTACTAGAACTACGCAGAGCACAACCCAGTGAGTTTGGTTGTGGACTAGAATTATGCAATGCGTAGTTCTGTCTAGCTTGATTGTTAACTAGGACTTTGCATTGCGCAATTCGAGTGGGCAAGGCTGGGCACTGTCTCCCAGAACTGCGCAAAGCATAGCTAGAGGCTAGTGACAAGCAACTTCTGCGCAATTCTTAAAGCCAAGGCAAAATCTTGAGATCCAGGAATGCGCAGTGCATGACGGGAAAATCTAGATCTGAGCCAAGGCAGCTCAGATTTTCCCAAGAGAAAGTTGAAAATGAGTATCGAGGATCCAAGGAGCGAACCATCTTCGTTGTTCTAGTGGTCCCTGGAACCAAACTAGTCGACTTTGCGCTGCTCTGCCCTACAACTGCCTGCAGTTGAGTAGTTTGGATCTATTGCTTGCGCAAACTTGTCTGAATGGCCACAAAGGCTTGATTCTGTTGTTACCCGAACCGCTATAGAAATTCCACGGTCGCGTCCCTGACCTTATCCCCAATGTCATCTAAGTCACCTTTTGTCAAGGTGATCGAGTTGAGTGACAACTTAGTAGCCTTGGTCTTCTTCTACGACCCTTCTTTCTCCTGCTCTCGATTATGCTTCACCCGGAAGGGGTGCTCTCTTGGTCTCCACCACCCTATTCAGATTCATCCTCTTCCTCCGTCTGTGGTGAAGGAAACTTCTGACTTCTGTCAAAGTCGCGCTCTTCCTCCTATTCATTCGTTATGCACTCTGCTTCCTCTCTTGCTTTTTCCTCAGTCTCCTTTTTTCGTTTTTCAGCCAACTGCTGCATTTTCGATTGGGCCTCTTCCTTCTTCTGCTTTCCTACAAACTTACTAGACCCGGATGATAAATCTAAGGCTGTGTGCCACTCAGCTAGCCAACGATCAAGGACTGCTGCTATTGCATCATCCGTCGCAAGGTATGGGATATCATACCATTTTTGTTCTAGGTCGTTCCGCACCTGGATGGAGATACAGTTGAAGTCCGCTTTGAACTCCGCGTATCCCAACAACTGCTCAAAGACAATTGATTACAGTCTTGGCTTGCGGTTGATGGCCATATTGATGCTCATCTACATCAAAATCCAGAAGACATTTCTCTTATGGACCTGCTTAACATCCTTTGTGGCCCATACAAAGAAAACTTCGCTGCTTCTGGCAAATCTATCGCAATCAAAGGAAACTGAATGTCCTCCGGAAACTGCCACACAACTAATACAATCGACAACAACAACCATTAGTAATGAAATGTTTTGTTGTAGTCCTGTGCCTCCCTACCGTTCGCGAGGAACTCGCTGCACAGGTAGCACGTCCAATTGAATTGTACGCCTGTTGGGCTCCAAAAATGTCATACAAATATCACTCATTACCATACACTTTTCACCTATGCTTCCATTATATCACTCACTATTCACCACCTTGTTACTCCATTTTCCCTACTATTCACCATTAATGGGTCTCATTTATATTTTCCAAATATTATTTTTTTAAGCATTTTGAGAGAAATTCTTGATTAAATATTAGAAAATAATATATTTTACTTTATATATGGAAAGTGGGTTGTTTTTGTGACATGTGTAGGTGTCAAGGAAGCTTCCAAGACACCTTTATGTGGCCTTGAAGGATCAAATTCGAATTTGAGAAGATAAACCTCATGGAGAAGATGATGATCTCATGGAGAAGATCAAGGAAAAAAGGGGGTTATGTGTCTAGATGGTTGAGAGATGTATGGAACTAAAAGAGATATTAGTGGATCATCATTATGAGTTTTTTATCCCATTTCATTGTATAAATAGGAGTACAATCTCCTTCATTTGTAATCTTAGAATCTTCATTTGTAATCTTAGAAAGTTGGTTTGTACATCATGATGGAGATATTGAAATAAAGACATACTTTGATTTTGTTGCTTCTACATTTGAGTTCCCTTTGAAGTGGTATGCTTGTGGAGTTATGGAGGGCCCCCATGGCCTCACTTGCATGCTTATTTAGGTATAATTTAATTCATGTTTTATTTCATTTCAGCTTTTAAAGTTCTTGTTAGATATTCTAATTGTTGGAAGAAATCTTAAAATACATGTGTTCTTGTAAGGGAACCATAAGATCTCCGACAAATTAGGAATCTCTCTAGTTTGTTTGTTTTATTTCATTTCAACTTTTAAGTTCTTCTAAGATATTCTAATTGTTGGAAGAAATCTTAAAATCCATGTGTTCTTGTAAGGGAACCATAAGATCTCCGACAAATTAGAAATCTTTCTAGATTTATATATTTTAGATAGGCACTTCTAAGTTTACCTTCCCAGGTTGACATTAAATTAAACTCTAATTTGCATCCGCATTTTAGACCCAACAACGCCCTTTGCGCATTGGGCTGCTAATGAAACAATTGGTGCCAACACCTCATCTGGGAAACACTTCCTCATTACTTTCCCAACCAATATCTGGGTGGCTACCTTCATCGCGGGGTCGGTTATGCTTGAAATTGAATATTCGCAAGACTTCTTGACAAGCTTAAACTTGTCCTTCATTCTCTTGGCGAGGTCGCACTTGCCCACCTTTCCGCCAAATGCCTTGGATGGATTTAATCTTGAATGGGGTAGTAAGGTGATCTTATGGATCAACATATCAGTTATAGGGATTGGCTCCTCCAACCAAAGGCACCCATCATGCACCAGGCACAACAACTTCTTGATAATTATCAAATTTATGGGTGTGCAGTGGTAATGCAGCACCCATAGCAGGTTCAACAATCCTGCCTTCTCCATCCCACAAATCCACTTCACCGGCTCTAGCGCGGTGACACCCGAATCCTTATAGAATACTCTATACATGAAATTATCAGTAGCCACATGGGGGAACCACTCCGTGTCTGCCAAGTCCCAATCTTCAAGTTTTAGGTGGGGGATGCGTGCCAAGCACAATCCTTCAACACGATCTTTTCCAGTAGCAGGGGTGTATTAAGCATAAACTTTCCCTCGTCTAGGTCCTTTGGGATCTTCACCTTACCCCGACGCGAAGGGATGTATTCTGGTAGTTTTGAGATATGGTCTACACCCTCAATGTCAATGTCCTCGACACCCATACCAGTTTCTTCAGCACCCTCATCGGATTCTAGGTTTACCACCCTGCCTTTCTCCTACGCGGTGGGCTTCTCTTTCTTCTGTTGATTCCTTGGGACTCGCGCACCAACTATGTCACTTTTTGTTTTCCTTTCTTTGTCTTGGAAGCCTCTCCTACCTGCGTAGGCTTCGGCCCAAGTGACCTTGGTGATTTGGGCATAGCGGCAAGCATCTCCACACTTACAACCTCAGGGGCAGCTCCCTCAGAGGCCATAGATCCACTAACAGTTGCAGTTTCTACGGGCACTGACATGAGGCTATTCAGGAGCTCTTGGATTTCCTTAGGCAACTTGTCAAACACTAAACTAGCCACCAAATCCTCGAAAATCGCAGGATTCATGCACACTCGATGGCACGACATAGAAGGTTTCAACATGAAAAGTGTTTTTCATTGGGCGGCCATCTATAATTTATAGGCAAATTTGAATTCAAATCCGACCATTCCCCCCAAAATCCATTCATAAATGCTATATTCGTAGTAGATTTTCAAAGATCTCACATCTAAATTCCACCTTAAATGGCACCCCCCCTCCTCTTAGTCGTTTTCTTACTTTCAAATCATGAACAGTGATTGTGATGGTCACTTTCTGGCTACCCTGTGTGGTCTCTCCTCCTATAGCGCAGCTCCCTTTGCACTTCTACTGATGTTGTGACATTCTTCCATCCCACGCAGTCCCCCGGTTGTGCAGCTCTACAACCCAGGCAGTGTAGTTTATAGTCCTGCATCTCCTTTCAGCTACCTAAAGCACTAAGCCTGTGCTTCCATCATATGATCATCTGGCCGGACCCCCGATATATGGATTCAATCGGCTGCCATTTACCTTTCCGGGAAATGGATCTCCATTCAATTTCACCAGTTGAACTGCTCCACCGTCGGTAATCTCTTTGATGACATATGGCCCCAACCAATGCATCTAAAATTTTCCTAGAAATTTATCAAACTTGCTGTCATATAATAAAACCAAATCATTTACATTGAAGGTGCATAGTTTGATGTGTCGATCGTGCCATGCCTTTTCGCACTCCTCCTGA
The DNA here is from genome assembly GCA_000404065.3 of Pinus taeda. Classification (NCBI taxonomy): domain Eukaryota; kingdom Viridiplantae; phylum Streptophyta; class Pinopsida; order Pinales; family Pinaceae; genus Pinus; species Pinus taeda. Next base: position 49,622 of record APFE030512051.1, read on the forward strand.
ACTTGTTGATGGAATCCATCCAAAAACCTATCTTCTTCAAGCTCTGTCAGTTGCGTGAGCCTCTATTCCAGGGCTCCGTGATCCACCATTCCTATCGACCATGATAATCCATCCCTTGGAAAGTGGCATCGTGTCACTATATATACTGATGGTGTCATACCGTTTGTGATCTGTAAACAGGCCACACTCTTCCGTCCACATAAACACATGTAGCTTTTGTTCATATCTCCAATCATGACCGCATATGATTATGTATTCATTAGCTGAGGTACCATCATTATTGGCTTCAAATCTTACACCAAACACAATACGTCCACGACTAATAGTGAGAAAGCACATCAATATACCATCGTATGTTTGGAAATATTCCATCTTCGCATGAAACTGAAATGAACCCTCGTTAAAGGCAAATGGAGTTGCTGGAAAGACAACATCTAGCACTTTCACTTTAAACTTTTTCGTAATGGATTGTCGCACCACCTACACAGATTTCATAATCCATTTCAAATTTGATAAAATATAGAATTCATTTATTTTTCTGAGAAATATTTATCTGCTTTCCCGGAAAATTAAACACCCACTATATCTGTATCATAGTAAGTGATCGTTGACGCTCCAGTAAAGAAGGCACTCGCTAAATTTTCATGAGAGGTCAGTGTCTGCACAAATTTCCCAAATCCATTGAGCACAAAAGTATACTTTAGTCTTGATAAACTCACAGTAAATCTAGAAATAGGATTACACACCGATGCACCTCAGAGATCAACCAATCCACGATTTTTTTGGTAGAATGATACTATATTACATATGCTTATAGGTTTCAATAGTTGCAGGTTTCTTCCTCAACATAGAAAATATATAAATAGTTTATATGAATTAATATGTTGTGTTAAGAAGGATACGAACCAAAAAATTGCAAATGTCATTCCACATAACATCAGCGTTTGATGAAAGGACAAGATATTTCAACCGTTCCAGCTGACTAAGTCCTTGTATTCTTTTTAGCTTCTTACACGCCTCCACTCGAATTTCCTCAAGCGATGTCAGACCTTCAACATTCAAGGCTTCTAGCTGGTGGCAACGATTTATGAGGAGGAATTTGAGATGTACCAGATTTTAAAGGTTTATTAATGTTTTGAGCTGCATACACCCTTCCGCTTGAATTTCCTCAAGTGATGTCAGACCTTTAACATTCAAGGTTTCCAGCTGGTAGCAACCATTTATACAGAGGAATTTGAGATTTACCAGATTTGAAAGGTTTATTAATTCCTTCAATCGGTAGCACCATTGCAAGTTTAGCCTTACTAATGTTGATGGTAAGTGCTTAACCTGCATTAGCACACTATTTTCTAAAAGATCAAGATTTTCAAGGCTTGGTAAAACACCTCCTGGAATACATATCTCAGATATGCGTGTGGTTGCCAAAGTGAAATCTATTAAAGTACCCATGGAAACAAGCATGGTCTCCTGCACTTTAAAATTAAGGATATCTATTGGACAATTCTTTATAGCCCAAACTTTCATATTTGGCACTGCAATTTCCTCCCATAAGATGCCATCCGCACCGCTGAAATCAATCAAAAGCAACTCTTTCAACTCTTTTAACCGCCTCAAATCGCCCAGAGACTGCCATAATTTTGTCCCCTACTCTGCTGGCTTTTTTGCTGGTTGAAAATAATTACCGTCTACTATCTTCTTTCCTGGATGAAAATACGTTGACGCTTTTGCCTTGTTTTCTTTTGTCATTTTGTCTGGATAAAAATACACTAGCTGTTCGGACTTTTTTTCTTCTTTCTTTTGAGCAGCTGACTTTCTTTCTAGGTGAGAATACAACACAAGTGGTGGGAAGGCTCTCCTCTGTGAATTCCCTATTCTTAGTCATTGTAACTTTTCCGGTAGTTTGACATTCAAGGGCCATTTTAAATCAGAAGATAGTAAATTCAGGTATCTTAAAGACCTTTTATCTGCCATCCCCGCTGGCAATTATTGCAATTTACAACAACCATTGAAATCGGCATACTCACGTGACGATATATTTCCCAAAATGGGATGGACAGATTGATGCAGTCTTGCAGAACTAGAAATTAGAGATGCATCAATTCAAAGAAGGATTCGGGCAGTTGGGTTAGATTAGTGCAGCCGGATAGATCTAGATGTCTGAGGCATTTGATTTCACCAAAACCAATAGGGAGTGATTCTAGAAAAGTGATATTTTTCAACACTATCTTGCCCGGAATTGTTATGCTCGTTCCTATCCATTCTAGAAAACGGAAAGAATAAGGTGTCGTGAAGCCTTGCTAGGTGCTATCTGAGATTACCTTAGAATCGTTAAGATCAAGGCGTTTGTCATAGGCATTCGCCTCTAAATCAACCTTTTCTTGCCTTAGGGTCACCTGATGTGTGCCGTTCATGTCAATATTTAACACACTCTAGTGCAAAGGAGGCTGCTGCAAATGCAATGCACATGACCTATTTAATACAAACTAGGACAAATTTCACCACAAAATACTCAACAAACTGTAGATGTACTTACCATATTAAATCTTTGGAAGAACTTCTCGAGGTCCCCATGGCCCTCAAGTTCCAAAACTCTTAAGTTCCTCAGTGAAACAGTATCTGGAAAATAGATGGAGCTGAAACTGCGCAAGCGAAGCCACACCAAATCTCCCGACATATCCCACAGACCTAAAAGTGTTGACAAATCTATGGGAATCTCAACTAAAAAGAGGCGTACACCCACACCTTTAATGTAATTCGTGCAATCTGGCAGACACTCACCTTTAGGTGTCTGAATACCTCGTATCCAATAGGAATCAGCTTCGCCTTAGAAAACACACTTCACGCACTTAAATTAAATACCCATGTGTAATGGATTATTAAATAAAAATAAGGCAAAACATGGCGACGAAATACACTTACTTGCAGCTTCGACATCAATTCCTCTATATCATCTGAGCAGCTAAGTCGTAGTGGTTGACGGGGTGAGTGCACATCAAACGTTTGTTTGGCGATATGTCTGGCCAACTGCCCAATATGCTCATGCATTGTAATTTTCTCTCTCTTTTGTAGGTAAAGATAATCATAGTTACTGTTTGGATCATGCCATAGGTCAATTTGACACATGAAAACAATTAGGGCGTGTAAGGATGGGAGTTAGGGTGTGTAATAATGGGAGTATGTGTTTTTTTCATGGATATAGATTTATAGTTATAAAAACAATTAGGGCGTGTAAGGATGGGAGTTAGGGTGTGTAATAATGGGAGTATGTGTTTTTTTCATGGATATAGATTTATAGTTATAGTTGGGAAAAAATTGTGGTTAAATTTTAATTTGTGTTGTTTAAATTAGTTTTTTTTATTGTATTTATGGATTCAATTTCTCAAAAACGTTTTTTTACATTTTGATTGTGAAGATTTTACCCTATCAAACTTGATTATGAAAAATTTGCCAATCAAACTTATGATTTCAATTCGACAAAATTCTAAGCAAATTAGATTGTAAAAAAACCTAAAAATCTTTCCAAAAAATCACACTTATAACTACTCTATCTAGATCCTCTTTAAACAAAAACATAAAACTACTCCATCTGGATCCTCTTTAAACAAAACATAAAACTACTCTATCTGGATCCTCTTTAAACAAAACATAAAAATTGACAAATAACTCTTTCGAAAAAAACATAAAAATTGAGAAATAATTCTTATAGGATCCGTTCGGAATTTAATTTCATCATCAGATTGTAGGTCATCCTGATAATCAAGAAGGCGTTTTTGACGGAGATTTTCAAGAGAATCACCAACGTCTTTGTAACCTAATCCCTCCAATACACAAACTGCAACTTATTTGTCCTTTCCTAGCAAGAAACAACCTAGATCTAAAAATATCTCCTTGTCATCACTATTTAGAGCCTTGTAACTCACTTCTAACGTGTCCCTTATATCGTCTGGTAGTCTTCTGCCGAGCTTTTGCAACTGTCGCTTCCAATACTCTTCCTCACTCCGGCCATGAAACAATCCGCCCAACACTTGTAAAGATAAGGGCAGCCCACCAGAAAATTTCAAAACCTCCTCAACCAAACATTTGAATCCTTCATCTGGTTCAGGTTGGTCGAATGCATGCCAACAGAAAAGATCCTGGGCATGTTCTATCTGCAATGGTTTTACATCATATACTATAGTTTTTGGAGAAGAGCGTCTGAGTAAAGCTTGATCATGAGACGTGATCAAAATCAAACTATGGGATCCAACAACATCTATGACTAATAGATTACTTATTTGGTTGATATCATCTACGCCATCCAAAATAATCAGAACCTGGAGTCCTCGTAGACAATCACGAAAAATACCGGTTCCTTGTCTGGTATCTTCAATAAGAAAATCACAATTAAACAGATCCCAAAGGAGCTTTTGCTGCAAATACAGTAAATCCTTTTTTATGATGTCCGACAAAAAACAAGACCTACTAAAATCTGAATGCTTCAGGTTGTAGAGATATGTAACTAGATTTTACTTGCCTACTCCGGCCATTCTAGCAATCCCCATGATCACTGTGCCATTTAACTTGCTTTGTTTCTTAATTTCATCATTTATTTCCTTCATAATTTAGTGATGCTGATGAGTACAATGGACTTGAAAAGTTGCGAAAATAGGTGTGAAAAGAAGATATTTGATCAGATAATTACAAAGAGGTAGAAAAGTGGTGGAAACTAATTTTGAAAAAAAACATAATTGATGTTCTGAAGATGTTGTGAATGGAGTGCTCAACTATTTCCATGCTGCACCAAGAAATTTAAAGAGAATATCATAATGAGCCGAGCTGCAGGATAAGCAGTGTGTAATTTAAAGCTTCCAGGGATTATTCGGAACTGTCCGTGATTTGTGTCGCAAGGGAGTATGATGCATCGCCCCATGACACATGTGACAGCTGCCCAGAAAATTCAACATGGCATCTAATCCCTCGATGTCACTTTATAGTGCAATGCTTATGTGGTTAAATATATTTTATTTCAATATTTTTTTTTTTTTTTGTCTATTATGGTAGAGATATTCTTACCCATTTTGAATGCCTAACAGGAAAGATAATATTGCTTTTAGGGAGTTTATTTAGCTCAGATTTGATTTGACTTTTAAAATTAGGATAAATTTTCCTTAATTTATTTTGTACATGTTTGTCATTAGATATCATGGGAATGGTGTGTTGTATGATAGAGGTATCATATGTTTTAAGATCACCATAGTTCCAAGCAAAGATACCTTTGTACTTTTTAAACAAATGGATAAAGGTTGATCTCTCATAAGGAGAAAGACCAAGTCCTAGATTGATGTTTTGAGGTTTGATATCAGTTCCAACGTTTATTGGTTCAAACCTTAAGGTTGAACTTTGGATTTTAGAATGAGTAACCTTTTTGGATCTGTCCTTAAGATCATAAAGATCCTCCAGTTTTACCACATATTTAGGTATGGGATTCTCATTAGACTTCTATTTCAAGTGATTATCATGCTCATTTTCATCTATTATTTGATTATCATATGACCTTTCTGATGTTAGAAAGTTTATGATATCCTCATCATTGCTAAAGACTCGCCAATTGGTAACATTATTGGGAATGGATGGTCAAAAAATCGATTCTATGGAAAACCTATCTGGAATGTAATCCTCTAGTGGTATAATCTTGGATGCTATGTTAGCCAGAAGGTCAACACTTGCATTTTGAAGTCTAGGTATAGGAGAGATGTTGAATGCTAAAAAATGTGAAGTAAGATCTTGGACTAATGATTGGTAATGTTTTAAATGTCAAGAGATACAATAAATGGTGTTTCTTACTTGCTTAATAACAATTTTTGAATATCCAAAAACTTGAAGATATTTGATATCAAGGCCCATTGATTTATACAAACCTTGAATCAGTGCCTCATATTTAGCAATATTATTTGTGCACTCAAATTCTAACCTACATGCTAGCATTGTTTTTTTTCTTTCTAGACTGATTAATATACAACAAGCTCTTACACCATCATTGGATTTAGATCCATCAAAATATAATGTCCAAAAAAAGGTTTTAACTAATGGTTTATCTACAATATTTATACATCTGGAAGAATTTGTTTGAGAAAATTTCTCAATCTCAGAAGTAATAGAGTTGTCCAAAAAAGGAGACTTATGTGCATTGAAAATCCCTAAAAACGACTCAGTGGAGTAATTTCCAATGATATTATTGTTGAAAGCTACTGGGTCATTCTCACCTTCAAAATCAGTCACTGTGTGCTTCAAATGATTTTCCAAGTCAATTCTAATTTGATTTGACTTTCCATTGTAAGGGAGCCACATCTGAGACCAATTTGTTGCAAAATAGTCATGGAGCTTTTCAAACCAATCTCTGCTCATAATTAAACCATAGAAATTGGGTATATTAGCAACTAGCATGTTAATTACTTGACAAATGTTAGGGTTAGAAGTTAGTCTAATAGTGACTGAATTCATTTCTCCTAAGACTTCAACTTTTGTTCTGTCAAGTTTCACAATGTGAACATCAAACTTTTTGGGTGAAACGTTTAATTTAGTACAGACTGTTCTCGACATTATGTTTGAAGAGGCCCCTGAGTCTATTAAGCAATTGTGCAGATTTTTATTGAAGATTTCATAAGTCAAGAGGAAAGGGGGAGTATGTGAATTGGATTTATCACCAATTAAGATAACATCGGTAGGATTGACCTTATTTGATGAATCATTAGGGGGTTTCCCGATTCTTTTGGAAACTTGGGATATCACAGTAGTAGGAAGAGGAGAAGTAGGAATTGCGTTAAATTCTTTTAGCAATAATTTTTGTTGATGTTTAAGCTTACTGAGCTCATGAAGAGAGATATTGGCTTTGGATTATTTCATGTCCTCCACTATGTTATATTCCATGGTATTAGTAACTACCAAGGTTTTAGATGAATATGGAGGATTAGATGAGGATGGAGTTAGTTGAGGAATTTTGGGTGAAGACATTTTACCAGCCACATTTTCCTTGGTAGCAGGGGTTGAGGGATTTTGATTTTGATTTGATTGTGTTAAATTGGCAGGGCCCTTACTCCTAGTGCTAACAGGTAGATCTTCTTGCTCTTCTTCATTATCATAAATAGGGAGGATGAAATCCCACATTCCATGTACTTCATCTTCAGTCTCTTCATCAATCAATGCAATTTTTTCTTCCTCTTCTTCTAAGTCAGATTCAACATTGGATATTGTATTTGGTGGCTAAGAATTAGAAGTATGATTCCTCTTGAATGATTTGAAAGGTTTTTTAGAAGAGGATTCAACTACTTGTTTCTTAATCTCTACCATCTCATTTGACATGGTTTTTAGGACTTTTTGTAGACCTTCAAGATCAAAAGGATCCATAGGGGCTTTCTTCTTTGGTTCACCCTTAAATGTAACCTTTTTCATTTTTCTATCTTCCTGGGCTATTTTATTTTCTAATGCAACTATTCTCTTTTCTACAGACAGGGCTTCTTTCATGTTTTCTACCAAAGTAGCCTTATTAGCCCTATCTACGAAAATTGCTATATTGGAAGGAAGAGAAGAAATATACCACTCAATTTGGACATCAACAACGGGGCTTGATGTGGCTGGGATTTTGTTTAGGAGTTTATTGAATCTGGAATCCAAGTCTTTGATATTTTCACCTGATTTAGCTTTTAAATTAGAAATATAATTGTTAAGATATGCGATTGTATGATCATCGCCAAATTTTGCTAGAAAATTCTCTTCAAACATATCCCAATTAGTAATAGATCCTGGTGGTAATGAAAAATATCATGAGCCTGTTGATCCTTGGAGTGTAGGGAAATAATCTTACTACAAAATCTTCTTCAGCTACTCCATTAAGATTTATAGCTAACATATAACTATGGAGATGTTCCTCAATAGGCAACCCATCATCAAGATTAAATTTTGGTAGCCATCTGTTAGGATGCTTAGCTAGGTCATGAAGGGGACGTTCCATTTGTACAGCACCAGGATTGGCCCATGGTCTAACTTGTGGTGGTGGTTGTTGTCCTACCATTATTGGACTTTTAGGGGAAGTGGATATTGAGGGAGTTTGAGTGGAAGAAGAAGCAGGTTGAGTGCTGCTTTGACGAACTAGCACCAGTACTTTGAGAGGAAGAAATGGGAGTGAATGGATGGAATGAAGCTGTTTGCAGTGGGGAATTTGATAAAACCTCACTAGTTGATGTATGTGACTCATATTTCTTAGTTTTCTTTCGAAAAGAAGGAAGAGGAAATTCAAATGGAGGAACCCCAAGCTTCTCACTTTGAGAACATGTTAGAATCCAAGTGAGTTGTAAAACATAAGTGATACTTCCTTCAGATGCTTCCGATGGGACATGCTTTTCTATTGAAAGAAAGATTTCTGCTAATTTCTTTATTAAATTCTGAACCTTAGGTGATTCAGGATTATAATCTGAAGAAGGTACTTTAGGAAATGTACTAGGAGATTTTGGGGATGTTTGTTCAACTTCGGATCTATAAATAGGAGTTTTAGATGAGGATCTAGAAGTTGGAGGTGACCTTGAGGGGGAGTGACTCTAGGAATTTCTTGTTAATTTAGATTGATTTCTCTTTTCCATCCATAAGCTTGGCCTTCCTTCTAGTGCCAAAATGTTGAAGCCTTGAAAATCGTTGCAACAACATTGGGGAAAACAACCCAGTCGGGGACTTGAATATCGTCCCTTTTTCGTTTGGATTAGTGGCTCCGACTGGATATAATGGGAACAGTTTCCCAATCAAAATGTGATAGGACGGATAGGGTGGTTGATTTCCAAAACTAAGTGATAGATGGGGTGGTTTTCAACTAAAACACACACACACAGATATATATATATATATATCTTACCCCGGGAATTTACTTATACTTGCGCGATCTACAATGATGATCTTTAGTACATGGTAATGAAGATTAACCAAATACTAACATAAATGAAAAATCATTTGAAATAATTATTTTGATTAAATAGTTAATCAGAATAATTTATAAACATATATCACATAAAATATCGTTTAAACACTTTCTCATCAATGTATTAGAAATGACAATCCTAGTATGTTCAAAAGTAAATGGATATAGAAATGTATGAAAAAAGATACATATGATAAACAATATAATAAAAATGGTTTTTAATTCATGAACAAATAAATACACAAAGATAGAAGTACCCGATGCATATCAGTCTGCTCATAAAGTAAGTAGCTTCAGTCCAGGCTTTCTTATTAAGATGGTTTGCAAAAGTACAAAAGTGCAAGCTTATAAAGAGTTTCTTTATAAAATTTCGGACCCTTTCTTAAAAGACATGAAAGGGTTTATATAATAAAATAAAAGTACAAAAATAGGCATTTCATGAAGTTCTGAGGAGGTTTAAACAACTCTCCTTAAAATAAGTGACAGAATTACATAAAATAAAAATTATTGAAATGACTAGTTCCAGCATGTAACAATATCTACTCTTTCATTTTTTGTCTGAGCTCATATATATCCATCATCGGCTTGAGTTCATGAGGTTTTTTCATCCTTGTGTGCATCTGGCCGGTATACACTGCTTTTGAAAGGGAAGGCAGCATGTGCATCGCTGAGTCAGCTAGGCAACGTAGTACTAGCCACTAACTGTGTGGCTTTACCAAATACCTCCAATACACTTCCCAGTCTAGTTTTGTAAGATGTTTATTCTTTCGCTATGGAAGTTTCTTTCGATTTTGCTTCTAGGGTTTTGATATTGGGGAGACTCCTAGGTGGGCATTCTTGTATTATATTGTCATTATGTAAATTGTAATTGATGGTCTCAATGATGATTCTTGCAACATCATTTTCTCTTGTGACTACCCTTTCTGCCTGTTTTAGGTAAATATCCCAATCAATGAAGAGCATATCTTTGTGAGATTCTTCTATCCTAGGGAGATCTGCTACCCTTCCTTCTGGAGTATCTTTCCATGTAATGTATCATGAAATATTCTCATCAATCTCATTGAAAGTTACCCTCATATCGGATACACGATTCATCAGCGAATCTCTTTCCTTGCACATCGGATTGATGACCGATAGCCTTTGACAAAATGTTTCCTCTTGCATTGAAAACAAAGAATTGAGTTCTAGTGCTTCTTTTACAAAATCCTCAATTTTAGGATTATATTTCTGTTGTTCCACATAAAATTGTAGCTGTTGTATTTGATCATATTTAGCACTTGTATCTGTTTGATACTGGAGATTTAACTTATCAAATCTCTATTGTAGTTGTGCCATTTTTGCTTTCATTTGCTGGTCTACATTCTTCTTTTCTTTGGCTAACTTTTGTTCTAAATGTTGTATCCTCTCATCTTTCTCCCTTACTAGTTGTTTGACTTCCACTACTTTATCAATAGTGGCAGATGCATAAGCACCTGCAAACTGTGATAGTTTGGTCAAATTATCTGAAGGATCCACAAGGGTATCCTTCCAAATGGCATCCATTAGCTCATTGTCAGGAATTATCACCGAGGACTGCTCTATTTTCCTTTTCTTCCTTTATCGTTTTACCACAGCCCGATGTTTTGGGCTGTAAAAGACATCAAGAGGAGGAATTTCCTCTACTCTGAAAAAAAATTCTATTGAGGGGAAGGCTGGCATGATTTCAATCTCTTCTATGGCAACAACTTTGTCAATAGCTCTGTCAGTGAGTGAGCTTTGTTCAATATTTTGGTGTGTGCTGAGTATTTTTTTTGTTTCAACATTTTCCTCCCCTTGCTTTACTTTGAGTTATCAATCAAACAGTTACCATGCCTCATCTAGTTGGTTTTTCAAAGGGGTATCCTTTGTGTACACTTTAGTGGAAACATATTCCACTTCTTTCTCTATTAAGGGCTTTTCGGATTCCTTGTCAATGTCCTTTTCATGACTCTTTTCTGGGCTCTTTTCTAGATTTTTCTGTGAATCATGCTCTAATTCATGTTGTGAGCCTTGTTCTGAAATCTGGGGCGATCTCTTCTTTGAAGTCTGTTCAAAACCTTGTTCTGATTTTTATTCTGAATTATGGTCAGAATCGTGTTCATAGATCTTTTACGAATCATTCTCAGAATCGTGTTTTGAGACCCTTTCTAAGCTTTGGCTTGAGCTTTGTTCCTTTTGAGTATTTGGCTTAGGTATTTCTAATAGGTCAAAGGGACCTTTAGTAACCTTTTCCTCATATAATGGTGGAAACAGGCCAAATTTGGTTGATTGAATCTCAGAGTAGCCAGATGTTGGACTTGTGAAAATAGCTTGGTTGACTCAAACAAATCGTCAAAATCATCTTCCTCATGACCGAATTGCCTTATTTTAACTGAAGCAGTGAAGTTGTGTGTGACCTTATTGGGGTCATACTGCCTTCCAGGAATGGTAGCGAGCTTCAAACATAAATGTGTTCGATTTCAAGCGTAGCATACTTGGAATTGTGCAATGCCTAAACACCACTTTAGAGGGGAAAAGAAGGCTAAAGGGATTGTTTTTATTCTTTTAAGGTTTTGGTTATCCCATCCCCTACAGTATGGTAAGAAATATCCCTCGCAAGAAGCTTATTAGGTACATACCAAGGGAGGACATGAGGGGGTTCTATGCTTCCAAAGACCTGGATATAAGTAAATAATTCTTCTTCAAACCACCTACCTACTGGTAAAATATGAATTTTGGCCTCATCAGATAACCTTGGGGCCCTTTTGCCAAAAACGGCTTGGTGGATAGGTAGCATAATCGCCTAATAGATTTTGTAGAAAGAGGTTGGTAATTGGACTCCCACAGAATTTTGTTATATATGTGAATGGGGGTAGGGTCTTAAATAGTCCATTTCCACCCCATAGTTGGGAAACTAGTGGTGAAACAGACTACATCCATAATGTAGGCACTGATAAAAAATAGTGGGACTTTTCTAGTGGTGACAAATCGCTTTTGCTTATATTCTTGAATTTGCAAGGCAAGGTTGTTAGACAAAATGGTACCCCAATCCGTTATAAAAGAGTTCACTGCTGCATCTATTAGGGGAACCCACTCAATAAAAAACTTGGCTGTATCGGCATGCCCAAATAATCTACACATCATAGCTACGACATAAGAGCAGGAAGCAACGAGAGGTGTTATAAGATACATACCCGATTTCTCTTGTTTGAACTTGTTTGAATTGGACCTCCATTGCCGAATTGGGTCTAATGGTTCCTCATTCTCTTTTGTGAAATGATCGAGGAAGGCTTTATTATATACCTTATGTGGGTCTGGTATATGACACATTCTCTTCAGGTCTTCTACTGTGAAGGAAACAATAACCTATTTTTTTGAAGTTTGGAATGCACGATCCGAAATGTTAATGTTGTCTATTATCCATTTTACCATATCAGTGTATGGTAAAATCTTTGGTCTAGCAGCAATTCTATGCAGGAAATAACTTTCAGCTTCAAAGTAAGAAGCTTCAAAAGAAGTGGTACCATCTGATGTTGCTTTTCTTTGAATTATTCTTAGAACCTCGTTTTCCAACAAATTGTACATAGTTTCCCCTGAGGAAGTCTCACTATCAATAGTGCATGTTGTATCTGATAATAATGGAGGCATTTCTATTACATCAGACATAGAGGATTGATTGCTTCCACTAGACTTCTTTCCTTTCTTAGACTTAGTTATTTTTTTGCACAATTCTTTCTCAAGATAAATCATACAATATAGAGAATATAGAGGAAATGAAGAGAAAATAGGAGTTAAATGTAAAACATGCGAACACGTAAAGATTTTGAAATGATGGAAAGGGGAGTTATCATGCAAATCAATCTAAACAGGTCATCAAATCTCCTTGTGCCTTGAAACCATTAATACATTTAGAACCCATTAATTAACTGGAATCATGGCTTCACATGGTTTATTTATTATTCATAAATATATCACATTGCAAAACTTCTTCGGATGGTAAAAAATTCCATTCTTTAAATGTCGTGCCGATATGTGATGGAGATATCAACATATCGGTGTGTTACAAATGGGAGATGTGCGATTGCGATAATCGCATTATCGCAATATCATAATCGGCAATTTCAGGACAATGGAGAATAGATATTGCCAAAAGATTTTAGCAGTTGCGATTGCGATAAGTGACGTGGCAGCGTAGCGGCCCCTTACGTTTATATTTAAGCACAACTTTTGTTTAAGCTTCATGATTTCCTTGGGCGCTTTTCTTTAATGAATAGCTTTATCGCAATCGGAACCATTTGGAATGATATGAGCGGAGCTTATTGGCATTCTTGCAATATAGCCGGTGTGATGTGCTTCTTTAATGGTATAGTTTATTGTTTCATTGGTCTGATGACTTATCACGTTTCGCAAGAGGGAGGCCTTTTGGATATATTGCCTGTTCGTTGTGGGATTGCGATGTGAGGAGCTTCCGTCGTAAGAAATTCTCATTAATTCTTTTAATATTTTATAAATAATGAATATGTTTGGGTTCCCTGGGGACTCTCCTTTATTGCAATCGAAAATCTCGATTTGGTAGGTGAACTATTATATTCTCGAGACTTTGCGATATGCGATATTGTCGGATTTTCCTCTAAAGTGGCCTTGTTTGATCATTTGAGCTTTAGTGAGGTTTTATTAAAAATAAAATCAAATTTATTCCTAAATTTTTTAAAGTTAAATCATATTCCTATGTTTTTTAATTTTTTTTAAGGTTCCCCATTTATTTGTACAATAATCACCTAAGCCATTTATGGGAAAATAAATGGTGGGTTGTTGCACAACACAATAGGACCCTGAGATCTTAGGAAAAGCCTTGGGAGCTAAAACTCTATGGTGTTGGAGATTAAATCTAAACTCCCCCTGGGGTACCCTATGGAAGGAAAAATATGCCCCCACCCACTCGGAGGAACAAATAATTAGGCTCAATGGGAGCATAAAGGCATCGGTCATATGGAAGGTGGGAAATGGGGACAAGGCCCTTTTTGGGGAAGATGCTTGGAAATAATGGCCAGAACTTGATAAGGATCAATTCAAACAGATCAAGAAAAGAATGAAAAATAGGGGCAAAAGCAAGCTAAGTCATTATTAGAAACCCAACACTGGAAGTGATAGGTGGAGAGAATGGCTAGATGAGAAAGAGTAGGAACCTCCAATCTACCCTAAGGTGTCGCAGGCACTTTCGAGTGAACTCCAAAAAAGACAAATACACTATGACACCTCAAAGGACAAGATAATATGGGGAAAAAAACCTGGCTGGGCACTTCAATTTAAAGGAAGCTTATAGATACATTACTTTAAATGACCAACTTCATGGGGAAAAAAATGGAAATATTTTTGGGAAAGGAAACACTGGCCAAAAATCTCCATCTTTCTATAGCTCATAATACATAGGAAAATTCTTACTTGGGATAATCTCAGAAAAAATGGATCCATTGGACCCTTTAGACGCAATCTATGTCAGCTAAAGGAAGAAACAACAAATAATTTGATGAATAAATGCCCCTATGCGAATAAGCTTTGGAATTGGGTCTATCTGGTCTTCAGAGCCATGGATTGGGATCCCTCCTCAATTCTTAACACCATTGAAAATTGGAGATCATCTCTTTGCCCCAATCCCCTTGTTAATAGGGCTTGGAACCTTGTTCCAAGAATCATATGTTGGGCGTTATGGAAGGAAAGAAGTGCTAGAATCTTCAAAGGAACCTCCCAAAGGAGGAAATCACCCACTCTATTGTTAAGAAAACAATTCGAGAATTCATGGCTTCCTCCATTCTATATGGTCCCATCAACCCTCCTACCAGTTCAAACATGAACGTCCTTACCCTGTTAGATCTTCATCTCACCCTCCCCCCCAATGACTCCACCATTTCTAGAAATAGGGGACCTTCTCTCAATGGTCTCCTCTGAAGCCAAGGACCCTTAAACTCCACTACGATGGTGCAGCAAAAGGAAACCCGGGCACTTCGGGCTTTTAGGGGGTCTTCAGAAATACACAGGGGGAATTCGAAGGCTATATGATGGAAACATCAGCACCTCTACCAATAATGTTGTCGAACTTCTCACAGCTCCCCCAGTGTGAAGAAAGAAGTTGCGAGTGCATCCTCCAGCTGCTTGACAGGAATGGTGACGCAGCAAGGCAGTACCCAGGAGTAGCCAATCAGCCTAGAAGATGACTCGATCATCGCCAACCCCTAATGCACGTGACAAGCTCCTTTTTGTTACTTCTCCCTTTTAGGGTTGAGGTCGTTGCAAGAAACATGATGACAATTTCGGTATAGAAAATAAAGGCCTTAGGAACATACAATTTTTGTTCATCTCAGAATTATAGTTTCTTTTTGGAGTCAACCTCAGTTTTGATTTTAGAAAGTTTTCTCAATTCTGATTATTGTATTCTCACAAAAACAAAGCTACCTTTTTGTTAAGCTTCACTGTAATTTTGTCAATATGACTGCCAAAATGGCTCGGGTCGTTGGCTCTTGTGCTGGAGAGGTAGTCTCGCATAATCGAACTCTTGTGAATATCGCTACTATACAGTAATACAATACATTTTTTTTTTTTTATCAAGTAAGAGTGGGGCCTTCTATTAATCTAACCAGTAATACATAATATACATGAAGTCGTACCCGCTCTATGAGAGTTCAACAAGCAGCAGGGTAGGCAAAATTTGAACCACACACCCAATCCATGAGAAGCCCGAATAAGAGAACCAGGGAGTTCCAGCCAAACACTTTGGACAAAAAGAAATCAAAAGACCATGTGCTGAAAATGGGCCAACATCAAACCACACTTAAATCTCTCTTACGGACCCAAAGAAAACTTTAGGCTAACTCTCTAAACTTTTCCAGGTCTACAACGCCAAACAACTTGCTAAATGCATCTACACCGTTGATCACCCGACGCAGATCCAATGGTCTTCATAGATATCAGGTGGATAAAAAGCGCGAGGAATGACCATTCGATGAGAGCGGTTTTCACTCGCCTCCTGACTGCTACGTGTTGCACGAAGAGTGGAATCGGGGGCTTTCCTCAAAAAACCAGATACCACTTGGACCCCGTTTGATAAACCACAAGTGGTTTTAGAAACGATTGCCTCGCGGAACATCTTGCTCGTTCTATTGCCAAGCAATAGCCGATAATCAAGTCCATTGGACATTCATGAGCCATCCACCCAGACCCTCTGCCAAACCCCATCAAAGCGAAATGAAACTTAACGACCAAACCTGTGGTGCTCCCTGAGTCGGTCCTTTCACCACACCTTCGAAGGAATGCTAAGCTTTCAATTGTGGCCAGTGCCAAATTGGACAGCCAATTTAGGGTTCCCTGTCCTCCCGCCTGTCTCCTACATCATTTAGGTCCATCCTGTTAATCCATAGTTCCATATCTTTGTTCGCTTGACAGAGACAGTCCTCCCATAGTTTGCCTAGGGGTAACAAATCCCAGACATATTGAGAATCCCTATCCATATTGGTGACTCCTTCGTTTGCCAAATGATCCACTCACATGTTAGCTTTCCTTTTCACATGGTCAAATTTGACAGTTCTTAAAGATTATACATGGGAGTAGATGCAATGAAAGACCTGCAAAAGCTTCCAGTGCTTCGACACTTTATTAGGAGAAGTACCATTGCATATTTTCTTGGCCGCTCTAATGGTCAATTCTGAATTTTCTTCAATGATAACATTCTATGAATTTGATTCCACCAAGATTTCCAAGCATTGCTCAAGTGCCATGAGCTCCACCATGTTATTAGTGGCCTTCCCCAAGTGGCCATGGAAAATCTTCTTTATCTGACCCTGATCATCTCTTATAGCACCCCCAAAGCCAGCTAACCTTGGGTTGCCCTTAGATGCTCTATCTATATTAACCTTTAAGAAACCATAAGGAGGAGGCTTCTAAATGTTAATAGTCGTTCTTAATTAGCTCACTCCCTTAATTATGCCCTATGGGCTTATGTATTGGAGACCCAACTGAAGTAGAATACTCGCCTCTTGGGGTAAAGGAGGATCTTTGGGAAGTGTCCTCAACAAGCTTCTTAAAGTTTCTTTGAGCTGCCTTAGAATTTGGTCAATTAAGAGTTTGGGATCGCTTGCTTGTTTTTGAAGATCTGATTGTTGCGCTCTTTCCAAATATTCCAGATAACAAAGCCTAGAACCAGAAACCAGGCTTTATTAATGATCTCATTCCCTGAGAAGTTTGTCCTCCAGTTCTACAAAGTGTTGCATATGCTGAGTCTATCCCTATCTGTTTGTCTGAAGATAGAGGCCACCCAGTCCCACATGTTGGATGTGAAAGGACAGAGGTTGAGAAGGTGTTCCATCGTCTCCTCATGTGAGCCACAAAGGTAACATTTGGAGGGACCAACGAAGCCTCTTCTTAGGAGATTCTCCCAAGTTAATATTTTCCTTTGATAACTTTATTTTCATCTAGTGGGGGCTCTGCCATAGTTTCTTCCAGACTTGATAAGGATTCATATAGTTAAAGCCTGTTATTTCCTGTTTAGCTTCTTTGAGATTAAAGTTACCTTCGGTATTTTTCCCAATCTTAATTGGTCAGGAAAGGAGGACACCAGAATCCTTTTGTGCTCTAGATCCTGGGTGAGAGGCTATGTCTGTGCTTTCAGAGGACTCTCGTCACTGTGGCCTAGATCCTTCCAATTCCTCCATTTCCCATTATTCCTTTCCTAGTCCCAGAAGTCTTTTACCATAAGTAGACCTTTGCTATCTGTGTCACTCTTGAGTGCTGCTAATTCATCCTTATATAGATTGGGTTCCTGATGCCAATTATCCTCCCAAAATCGTGCTAGGTTCCCTGCTCGAATTTCCCAGAAACTATGTACTTTTATTTTCCCAGGCAAGGTTCCAAATATGGGAACCCCTGATTTGCCCTGACATTCTGATGTGATCCTTCTCCTACCAATACTTGGCATATTTTTGTGTCCAAAGCTTAGCCTAGGGAGTTGTCAACTCCTTGATCCACCTCCACCAAAGTTTTGCTCCCGAAACTCTACTGAGGGTTTCAGGGTCATGAAGCCCCAAGCCACTGGGCTTTTGGGCTTACATATCTTGTCCTAGGCTACTAATGCCCACTTATTTTTCTATTCTCCTCTGCCCCACAGAAAGTCCCTTTGTATGCTCCTGATTTGTTGCTTAATATCCTTAGGAGCAGGAAGAGATAAGAACATGAAAATGGGAATTTCTTGTAGGACCGCCTATGGAGCACTAGGCACCCTACCAAATTTAGTGACCTACATGTCCATTTTCTGACCTTGTCTAGAAGTTTAATTATTATTGGCTCCCACACATTCTTTCTTAGAGGTTTATCAGTAAGAGGTATGCCTAAATACTTGGAAGGTAGCTGTTCCCTTTGGAACCCCAGAATTCTGGTGATGTTTCTCTGAATAGCAATGTTAGTGTTAAAGAAAAAAAACTTTGGGCTTGTTGAGGCTTACCTCTGTGCTTACTACTATAGCAAAGTCATTTAAGATGATTTTGATTGCTTTGGCTTCCCTCGCTGTGGGTATGCCCTGCAGCATTGTGTCATCCACAAATTGTCGATGAGTATTTGCCTTTCTAACCAAGGTGAGTTTGATGCCTTGTATTCATCCTTCAGCATTTTCCAATTTGATTGCTCTACCTAGCCCTCCCATAATGAGAACGAAGAGGAAAGGTGAGAGTGGATCTCCCTGTCTGAGACCTCTAGAGGGAGTGAAGGTTCTTGATGGAGCTCCATTAAGCAATATGGAAAAACCGGTGATGGTTAGAAGTGCCATAACCCATGTTATCCAATTTTGGTTGAAGCCATAAGCTCTTAGAATTGTTCTTATATAAGACCAACTTGGTTTGTCATAGGCTTTCTGTTATGAAACTAGTTCAAGAAAAGATAGAAAAGATAGATCAACGCCTTAGAATCAGCCTCTTCGAGGGGGAAACCTCCTTTACATTACATAAATGAACAATTCTTGGATGATTCAAATGACAAAACCTCCTTTCTATATATAGGAGTCTAAGGAGTCACAATATAATCCAGCCGACCTAACAATAATAATATAAAGCCACAAAAATAACAATAGAGGGATTCTATGGGGCACAGTAATAACAATATGGGGGCAATAGGGGCACAACAATATTAATAAGGGGTATAACTACAATAGTAATGGGGTAATCACTAGTATTATAGGGACCCAACATTGTATGTAGAGGGTCTCAATCATAACTTGCTTAGTGTGAGCTAGAAGTGTGATAATGGCTATAATGTGACTTTTCGATCCAAGGGTTATGAGATTTGAAATGAAGGGAATGGAAAGTGAGTAGGAAAGGAATTCTGAACATACAATAATGTATATATGTTTGATGACTATAGAGTGAGTTGTTATTTGAACAAGATGAAACAAATATAGATGTGGCACAAGTAGCTTGGTCATATGAATTCTGATAGTTTGATAAAGGTCAACAAGATAGAATCTATAAGAGGATTTCCAAGTCTATCAAGGCTTGCTAATTAAATCTACAAATATTTTCAATTTGGTAAGAATACCAAGACTCATTTCTAGAAAAAGGAATTCGCTTCATCTGTACCACTGGAACTAATTCACAACAGATATCTATGGCCCAGAACAAAAATCCCAAGAGGAGAGAGATATTTTATGTTTTTTTTTATGATTTTATTAGAGCCACATGGATAATTCTCCTGAAAGACAATTCGAAGCATTTAAGAATTTCAAGGAATTTAAGGCTCGGGTAGAGAATGAGAATGAGAAAGATCTAAAGATCAAATTCTTAAATCAGATAGAGGAGGAGAATACACTTTAAGAGAGTTTTGGGAATTATGTAAAGAGCATGACATAAGGAGGCAGTATATTGTGGCCAGAAATCCACAACAAAATGGATTAGATGAGAGAAAGAATAGAAAAATCCAGGAGATGGGAAAAGCTATTATGGGTCTAGCAGATGTACCTCACACTTTTTGGGACAAAAAACACAAGAAACAGTGTATCTATCAAACATAACACAACTTAGGCCTAAAAGTGATAAAACTCCCTACAAGTTATGGAAGGGAAGACTTGCATCAGTGAAACAACACAAGGTGTTTGGCAACAAATTATTTATCAAAAGAAATGATAAAAATCCTAGGAAGTTTGATTGATGAACTGATGATGGTATATTTATTAGTTATGCTAATCATATGAAAGGATACAGATGCTACAATAAAAAGACAAAGAGAGTTGAGGATTGCATTGATATAGTAGTAGATGAAATAATACCACAATGTGAGTCCACCAAAGGAAACATGAACTCATATGGTAAATAAATTTCAACCATCACATCCTTAGAACATGAAGAAATAGAGTCAAATAATGAAGACAGAGAAATGAGCACAACTGCAATGCCCAAAAAATTGTCCAGGTATGTACAAAAACAACATCCTGAGAGTCAAATTTTGGAGATCAAAGACTTGGTGTTCATACAAAGAGGAAATTTGTTGGCAGGCCAAGTTGTGTAAACATTTCTTTGTTATCTCGAGTTGAGCCTAAGAATCTCAGCTAGGAAAGTGAGGATAAGCCCTAGGTGAGAGCTATGAATGAAGAGCTAGATCAAATTGAGAAGAAAGACACTTGGGATATTGTTCGAAGACCCAAACAGAAAAATGTCATAGGAACAAAATAGTTCTACAAAAATAAGCTAAATGAGCAAGGTCAAGTAATAAAGAACAAGGGATAACTAGTATGAAAAGGGTATGCCCAAATAGAGGTAGTGTACTAGAGACTATGGATTGTGGTATGCTAGAAGAAAAGAGTTTAAATTGAAGGCCTATACTGATGTCGATTGGGAAGGCAATATTGATGACCAGAAGAGCACCTTTGGTGCAACATTATTTTTTGGAAATTGCTTAATGTCTTGGGTCAGCAAGAAATTAGACTCCATTTCTTTATCAACTACAAAAGCAGAGTATATTGAAGCTGCTACTTGTTACTCAAAAATTCTCTAGATGAGGAAGACCTTGAAGGACATTAAACTAGAGTTCACTAATCCAATTCCAATCATGTGTGACGTCACAAGTGCAATCAACTTCTCTAAAAATCCTTTCATGCACTCAAAGACCAAACACATTCCTATTAAGTTTCATTCCTTAAGAGAACAAGTTGCTGCTAATATTCTCCGACTTAAATATGTGGTCACTAAAGAAAAACTAGCAGACATATTTACTAAGCCACTTGTAAGGGAACCCTTTATGTATCTCTAACAAATGATAGGAGTTATGACTCTTCCTCCCAAATGAATCAATCACAATGAGTGTTGGCAGCTACACAACTTGAAGGATCAATTGAATAGTAGGTTGCAGTGGTTCAGGGGAAGATTTTAGGAGATTCCTTTTCCATTGATGACAAAGAGGGAGAATATAAATAGTGCAAAGGAGAAGATCAACGATTAAGAAATATATGCCTCATTTCAGGAGGAGCTTATTGTGTTTCCGTCAATTCCAAAGGGGTAGAATGTTGGATAGTTGGCAATGTCTATATGGTTGCTGGTGCTCACTATGTCGGTGTTGGTGTCAACTAGAATAGCACTAAGGACAGAGGCAAAATTTGTTTCCATTGATCAGCTTGATGTTCAAGGGGAGTCCCATGGTTGTTGAAGTATTTTATAGAGAATCATCACAGTCGTTGGCTTAATGGAGAAGTCATACAAATATTACTATGGTGGCTGGGAATTCTCGGACTTTGGAGGTATCCCCATGTTCTTAGTTTATATGCTCTTGATTATGGAATAGTCAGATAGTGGTCTGTAATATCTTTACAATGGTGTGTTGGACTCTATAAAAGGCCTTATGGATTAGGAATTATAGTCAATTGAAATTGGTAGATGTAAAAGCTCATTCGCTTAGTACTTGGCAAATTTTAAACTAAGGTTGGGACTTAGGTCAGTCGGGCCTTGTCGGAGGTGAGGCCGCATAAGAGAGTCAGTAGGAGAACAAAGCCCCGACCCAACACTAACCCCTGATGCGTGTGGCACCAACTCTAAGTTGATAGTCGGTAGTCAATCAAGAGAAGAGTTGGGTCCAGTCAAACCAGTCAAAGGTTGGGCAGGGCAGCAAAGTTTAGCAGGAAGAATGAATCCCCGACTCCCAACCCCCGACCTGTGTGAGACCTGGTACAAGCAACGTGACAGATGCCATCAACGTGATGTGGAAGCATGGAGGACACGTGGAAGGTAGTTTTGGCATTTTTGGATGGCATAGTGGATGAAATTTAGGTGGCACATGTCACCATACAGAAGGATCCATGTGGCTTGGATGATGTCATCATGCCATTAATTGATGATGTGGCAGAACCTCAAAGTTTGCACAAAGGGTTTGTTTTATGAAGTTTTTCTCATGTATTCAGTTCTTGGAATTGAATGAACAGAATGGTCCCAAAACAATGGAAAATGCCCGTATTAAGGTGTACATAAAATTTGGATGTCAAGTCTAATATAGGCGCACGAGCAGGATAATCGAGAAAAATTAGGACCTCTGAACCAACATTGAAAGGCATGCCCAGGAATTAGTTTCACATGGTCCTATTGTCTTATTGGTGACTTCATTAACTGTGGAAGAGGATCAGAGCTAGTGTCAATATTAATGGTGACTATAAAGAACATAGAAAAGGCAATGAGGAACTCATCTTTCAAGGAAAATTTAGTGGGCCTGACTCAAATGAAAACTAGCTTTCCCTGATCTTTTATTGGTCTCCATGAAGAATTAAATGAAAAAAGTGGTTGGGTGCATAAGAGATTGACTTGAAACAAAAAAAAAGCCATGCTTAAGGTACAAGTTTTTCACTTGGATCAGTTTGTAAGCATGGAGTGAATGATTTTACTAAGAATTAATTCTCAGTATAGGGAATTACTCAGAAGTTCATCCTCTGCACTAAATCAATTGTCATGACTAAGAAAACAAGTTACAACAAAATGGGGAGCCTTTCTGCAGGAAACTTGATTGAGCAACAATAAATTATACCATGTTGTAGCACACCATCAGGTATAAAAACAAGAAAGACATCATCGGTCATAGTGAAATAGAGAAATAAAATACTAGAGAACATTTATGCATTGGTGGGGGAATGCAAAATAGCTCGGAGTTATAGTTTGCATTCTTGTGGGTGTGTGACTAAGCTAAGCATCATTGAGAGATGATGTATTATAGGGTTGAGACCTGGGCTAGTTAAGAAGCAAAGAGCCTAGTTTGGAAGAAAAGAATTGGTACTGGAGCAGACCAAATTTGTATTTCTATGTATATGCATTTGCCTATGTTTTCAGTTTGAAAATCTTATGAAAAGGAGAATAGCGGTTAGAGTAGGTAGCTTCCTACATTCATAAGAGATTGGTGCCTCTTGGCAAGTAGTGGTTTTCTATATTAAGGGGGTTGGGGCTCCCAGTGAGTGGATGCTCACAGACAAATTGATGTATTAAGTAGGTGCTTAATTTACATCATAACAACAAACAGATTGTAGTTTTTCTCCCCTTGGGTTTCCACATAAAAATACCTATGTCAAGATGTGTATGTTGTTCATGTGATGGATTGTATGTACATGTGAATGCCTTATCTTTTTGTTCATTTGTATTGTGTAGGAATGCTCTCACAAGTAACTGAAAGTTGTGAAAATAATTAAAAGACTTAGACTTGAATTTTTAAGAACCTCACTATTACTGATCCACCCCCCCTCTTAATAATTCCTTATTCCAACAAAAAGTCCTCTATCCAAATTGAAATTAAGGGCACCAAGAAAACCTCAAAGAGAGAGATGTAATACTCTAGCCCAACAAGACCAAACAAGTTCGTAAACTTCAAAATAAATAATCCTCTATCTGAATAAAACCCAAGCACAAAATAAAAAAATGAAATGTCATTAGAACACAATACCTTCCATCCCTTAAATGCATAGAAAGTGGTAGAAATTTTGTTTGCAAAACTAATATGGTTTTTCCAACACAAAACTGTAGCCAAATTTAACTAAATTTAGTTCAAGAAATAGATTAGATTCCATAGTATAACAATGAAAATGATAGCATAGAATGCTTTGAAGGAGTTAAATACAACCAATAAAATTTCTTCTAATTTGAAAGATGACAAGGTATGGGGTTACACTAATTCTGAAAGAAATTAAATTGTTCTTGAATACTCCAAGCTAGTGAGATTTGGACAAATTCATAGAGTGCAAAAATAATAGAATAGCTTTGCACCCATATAGAAACCAAAAAAACTAATAAAACATAAAATGTTCATAATACATTACTATCTCTAAAACACATGGAAAATACTACATATTTTATTTGCTAAATCAAAATGACTTTCAGAAAAGCCTCACAAAATTAATATTAAATTACAAAAAAAACAAAATAACACTTAGTATATAATAATTCAACACTAAAAAAAATAAAAATAAAAACCTTTAAATATTAAAATTCAACAAGAAAACACTTATATTAAAAAAAAAAAAGAGAAAAGAGATTTAGTGATAATTGAATACATTAAACCCAACAAACCATTTATCACCATAAAAAGAAAAAAAAATAAGAAAGAGATTTAGTGATACTTGAATACATTAAACCGAACAAACCATTTACCATCGTAAAAAGTAATACCTTACCTGAATTGCTCACCAATCAATAAACTAGAATCTCCAAAACTGCAACTCATTCCAATTATCAATAAACTCACTACGATTAGAGAAAGAATGATACAAGATGACATAACCTTGCAAATTCATTTCTTTAGACTCTAATCTCTCCCCGTTACGGCCCACTATATAACCTAGTTGCCACTTGTGGAGGCATGTCATACCTTAAAAGCCCAACATGGCATTATGAAATGGGCAAATCATCTTCATCATTAATGACCTGACCTCCTCTTTAGTTGCCATCTCATGGAGCGTGTTACAGTTTAAAAACAACATGACTTTATTCCCATCCTAATAATTTAGGATTAATGACAACCTCTTTTAATAGAATGGCATGGTTAACCAATCTATTTACATTTGACTACTCTCATTTGACATTATAAAAACAAAAGATGATACTAAAATCAACTTTCCAACCCTTCTCAATAGTAAAATATTTATATTCTTAATTAATCTCAAGCCTTGTATAATATTTCAACCTGTGGTATATTACGAAAGAATCTGAGTTGCAATGGTCCCTGCAAAGCCTACAACCCCCAACGACTTGATTTGTTATAATTAAAGAAACTCGTTTGTTATGTATTACTAGCTTTTAGTGCCACTGGTACAGTGTTCAGTTGTGTATTTATGAATGTTCACGTGCTTGCGTTTATGCTCTATACTGTAGATCTGGCGGAGTAGAACGTCGGTATTGGTACCATGGGAAAAGCGTTGTCGATTGATTTAGAATTTTGTGCGGATTTCATACAATTTGTTGTTGGGGTTTGTTGTTTTTAACTTGGAGTGGTTGTTAGGTTTTTTTGGTAATACAAATGGATTTAGTATTATCAAAAAAAATATTTTTAAAATTTAAATTTTAGAAATTTAAAATTCAAGTTAGAAAAATTTAAAATTATAACTTGAATGTCCAAAAGTTTAAATCAAAATTTCCATTATTTTGAGAACCAAAATATTACTTTATCAAAATTTGGCCCACCTTAAATGAGGGATCCAACCTTGATTGGGTGGTCCAAGGTTGGACCTTGGGCCTTGAGGGGGTCTACTGATACGGGCCCCTCTTCACCCCACCTCCTTCCAAAATTTCCGACCAAAACATCACCTCCTTCATTTAAGTGGTGGGGCAATATCATATAAACAAGTTAAAATTTCGTTGGTTAGAATGCTCTATCAAGTACAAGCGTTCGGATTCAAGGTATCTTTCTATGTCGTCGGTTTGTGTCGTGACTCTAAACGTGGATGCCGATTATTTTTCAAGTTGAAGTCCAATATCAGTGACCGAATCGTGAAGAAATGGCGATGCAAGATCAGATGTGAAAGGGGAACGATCCCCGAGACCATGTAGTCATAACGCAAAGAATATGGCTGCTGCGTTTGCTTCTGCGACCAAATGTGCACCACACAAATGAAAAGCAGGAGAAATGGACTCAAGGGCTCTTGGAACTATGTCGCTAGGCAGGCGGGTAAGCACCCATACCACTCTTTGTGATTATTTTCATTTTCCTGATCACTTGCTTTATTCAATTCAGTACAACTCATGCAGGAGGTTACAATATCACGTGCGAATGATAGGGTTTTTATTTATTTTAGAATAGAGTTTTTAAAAATTTAACTTAAGATTTATGATTTTTTTTATTCAATAAATTTTTTTTCATTAATAAAAAAAAGTATATTCACTGAGAATTTCCATGTCTATAACAGTAAGTATTTTTTTACTATATTCTACTTTACTTCACTAACCGAAATAATGAAAATACATTCATTCAGATTTTCTATACATAGTTCTCAATTCTCATGGATTTTCCTATTTTTAAGGGTAAGTATCTTTTTACTATATTCTACCTCACTTCAGTGACAAAAAGATTGTAAATCACCTTCAATTCTACAAGATCATGTAAACCCAACAAAAGTTGATGGTACCAGCATACGAAGGAAGACCATAACATAATTTATCATAAAAGAAGATAAGGAAAATGTTCCCTATATGGAGTTGATAGATCCAACATTCATCAATGTGTCGTGTACATATGCAACGGAGTGAAACTTACGCGCCTCTGAGTCAATGCTCCTCTTTGAAAGAAGGTCTACTACCGGATTTTGTTCACTATATATGTGCGAGAAAGTAATGCTCTGAAAATTGTTTGTCATAATTCTAATGCACATCATCTTGTTGGATAGTATGTGGCGGCTGAATGGAGTGTAATCCTTGACCCACTCTAGGATGCTCTTAACATTTCCAAGTAGGAATATTTGTTCCATTCTTGACCATTTGGCGAATATGAAGACAACCAAGAGTGCTCTAATTTCAGCTCTATTGTTTGTCTCATGTCCTCCCTTCCACTAGAAGTGATAGTAGCACCTGGGCTCAAGTATAATGACAACACCATATCCACATCTTCTTTGTTGGAATGGACTGTCAAAAAATCCTCAGGGATATATCCCCTTTATGTCCTTAATTTTAACATTCCTCTCACCGTGGACAACCCTCTTGGGTCCATTCTCTCCAAATTATGAAATGGTTTTCAAGACCACCTTCCAAATAACTCGCCTTTTGTGGTCAAATATTCGAGGATTCTACTGCACCAAATGGACATATGGCATAAAAGGGTAATGTGTGATGCTCACTTTTGTTCTTGAACCATGTATGTTCTTAGAGAATGTTATGGTCCTGAATGTTCTAGATATAGTAAATCCATTACCCTTGTCTACACCTCCATGGAAAATGTACAACCTATAAATAGATGGTCAATCTCATTTTGATTATTGCACATGGGGCAAATGCCAAGACCTTCAAATCCCCTTCCTTGCAAATTATCCCACTTTAGCACTATATTGCGAATCACCAACCAACCAAAACAAAGGAGTTTTATTGGAATATCTCAACCCCAAGCAACTTTGGACCATGTTTTATACTCAAATTCTCTCTCAACCAAAAGGAGACTGTTGTAAATATCCTTGACTCTAGGTTGTCCTTTCTTTGTTGTGCCTTCCCACTTTAGCCTTCACTAATGAATATTATAGAATATTCATAGTAATATAGAAAAATCAAAGGTTGAAATTTATCATAATTATTTAAAGAGGTTGAGATTTATCATAACTATTTATCTTCAAAATAATACGTATTTTTTGGTGTTTTTAATTAAAAACAAATGGCATATAAACAAATTTCATATGAAGTGATTTATGGTTTTTTTTGGACATGTGATATTCATAAGCCATGGCTTTGCAATAAAGTTATTTACATATTAAGATTCTCCATTGCATGGTAAAGTGGTTATAATGTTTTGATGCTTATTATGGAGTGTTTCTCATTGACATTTACCAATCATCTAATTTTTATAGCTATGCTAGTACCAACCTAGATCCATCTTGACTAGAACCTTTTTTAATAGCTATGTTAGTACCAACCTAGATCCATCTTGACTAGAACCTGTCAAACCACTAGAGGATCAAATTTCTAAAGGTGCAAATCTTTCTCAAGTTTTGCACTCAAAAAATAGGTTTGCACATTGCTAGATTTGATTCCTCATGGTGCTTGCACATTGAGAGATTTGATCCTCTAGGTGCTTCATAAATCCTTAGTTAAGATGGATTGAGCCTAGCTTAATTTTATTTTTTTCTTTGTAAAAGCTAATTCTATTAAAAGGAAGGAGAAATAAATTTACAATGAGGTTGCAGCCTCAGCTGAGAACAACTAAGTTCCTTCTGGGAATCATAATTGCCCCATTTTTGGGGAAACCAGTTTAGACTTACAAAAAACCATGCTAAAGACCGGGAAAACAACGACAAAACCAGAATGAAGTCTTGAGATCACCATCTGAAACAGTTGACAAACAAGACAGAAATGTCTAACCAGAGAACTAGAAACAAAACCACAAACAACAGGACCTGACTGGTCAGTAGCAAAACTCTAAGATGGCACTTGGGAGGCCACATGGCATTACATTGGGAAGTCCTGGTCAGGAGCCTCCTCGACAACAGGACATGCATTCCCATACCAAATCTCACCTTCCTTCGCCACGTCACTGTCTGCTCTGCCAGCTAGAAGACCTGTCACCTGAGTGATGCTGCTTGAGCTACGAGCAATGGCCATCGGATTTGTAGCACCATGAGTGTTGCCACCTGGAATTTCTGTCGCTGGAGGAATGCCGCTTGAGCTGCCAGCAAAAGCCATCGAAGTTGTGGCTCCATGAGCACTACCACCTTGGTGCCGAGTGTCGCCTGTAGTATCACCTTCAACATTCTGACTGCCACACCTGGCTGCCCTGCCTTCATCCGTCAGAAGCTGCTCAGAGCCCAGATAAACTTCCATTTTGCGAATGTCCTGAGGTTGCTTTGCCGAGATACGCGCAGGAGCACTATGTTGGTCTTCCTCTTCAGAGAAGATGATAGTGACATTAGCTGTAATAATGGGCCGGTTCAGGTTGCTCTGGAACCTGAAATGATTCGAATGGAAGGTATAGTGAGGATAGTGATGGTTGGGCGGACTGGGAGGGAGACAGCTAGCCTAAGAAGGAGGTGGAGAAATAGGTGGTGGTGGCAGAGCTTCATTGTGTGTAGCCTGAGAGCGAGCACTACCTCCTCGATCACCTCCTCTGCAACTCCGCATGCCGTGACGAACCATCACGTTGCGGTGGATGAGAATCACAGGAGAATTGGGGGCCTGGAAGGAAAACAAAGTATGCGCAGAGGGCTCCTGGATAGGGTTCAAAGGGCAGTGCTTGGAATGGGAAAAATGGAAACCATTACCAAAGGCAAGACAGTAGAGAAGCCAACAACATTTTCCTATAACAGTTCTATTGCAGGGATTTCCTGCTTGGAGCGGGCAAATGCTGAAGGACAGAGGGCAAATAGATGGGTTGATGGGTGCCATGTTAATTTGAAATTCCTTCATTTCTCAACCAAAGTGAGCAATAAAGACTTTTTGCAGGCTGACCTGCTCTCGCCTAAAGTGAGTCTGTAGGTGCCATGACTGAGCCTGGGATGGTGCACTCGCCACCAGTTGGTTGGGCCAAGCGCCGCCAATCCATCTCCTCACCATTAATTTTCTGGAAATTCACCTGCATCCGGGTGTGCTTCGCCTTCTTGTTTCATTTCATTCTTCACAAGATTCTATTATTCCATTGATTGGTCTTCCGAGGCCAACATAGAGAGTGTACCTGTATGTATATCCATCCCACTTTCCACTCTGATATTAGCCAATAAATCAGCCACTTTATTTCCTTCCTGACGTATGTGCTTGAGAATCATTCCTCTATGAGAAGAGAGCTAGATTTCAATAAGTTCAAGCCTATTCACTATTCTCCAGCTGTTGCTGACTTTGCTTGAAGGCGTTCCTTGCATAATTTTGTTGACCATGTTTATGAGGATTTGAGAGTCACCTTCTATAATAAGCAGAAAATAACCATTTTTTTGAGCTAGAATGAGTCCCTGCCATAGTCCTTCAAGTTCGGCCGAATTATTTGTGTCCCATCCTTTTGAACCTAAGAAATTTAGAAGGGGAGCTCCCTTATGATCTCTAAAGAATCCTCAAAAACCTGCTTTGCCTGGATTTCCTTTCGAGGCTCCATCGAAGCTTAACTAGAACATATGAATGGGAGGAGGGAGCCACTTTTCAGTAGTCCTGCTCTTTACTGGAGTTTTCCCTTTGACTATCAATTCTTGATTCCACTGAAGGTTCCAGTTTGTCCATATATTTTGTTCCAGAGGGAGAGAAGGAAAGTCCTCCTCATGCCAAGTGTGGAGTAGTAAGGTTTCCTTGATATTTTCACAAAACATGTTCCATAGAGTTTCCAGGGACAAGGATTGATCCTTGAAGATTCTCCGATTTCTCTCCTTCCATATCGTCCACATGAGAAAGCCAGGAATGAGCTTCCATAAGAAATTTTAAATCTTGCTTTTGAATGGATTCTGATCCCAATTGCGAACAGTGGCTATGATGTCTCCTTGGACCCGTCCTTCCTTTTAGCATTGAAAGCTGACCTTTTCCCAGAGCTTGCGTGCCAGCTGACAAGAGTGCATAAGATGTTTAGTGGATTCCTCTTCTTGCTTGCAGTTGGGACATAGGAAGGGCCCGTGATAGTTCCTTTTCTTAAGATTGTCCCACGTGAGGATTTTGTTTTGACATAAAAGCCATAAAAAGGTTGAGACTTTTGGCCATATAGTTGGGTCCCAAACTTTGTTCCAGAGAGGATCTTTGACAATATGTTCTTTGATAATGATGTTATAAGCCTCCTGAGTAGTGAAAGTGCCTTTTTCTTCATAGCCCCATCTAAGAATATCCCTTTCATCTGAGTGTTGTATTTTCCTCTTCATTAATTCTGTATCTAGAATCTATTGAGCTTGTTCCGTTCCATGTCTTAAGATGTGATCCGCACTAAGCCATTGCCTATTTCCCTATGTTGTAGAGTGGTTCCAGAAGAGCTTGAATTTGTTATAAGTGTGCACATCCTGCTCCAGAAATTGAAGAGGTAAGATTAGGTCCTTCAACTTGGGCTACTGCTGCCACGAATCTTCCCAGAACGGAGCTGTATTACCATCCTTAATCTCCCAAAAACTATGTTGTTGAATTAGCATTCTATGTTGCTTGGCCACATTCCAGATTAGAGAGCCCGGGCTAACTTCTGAAATTCGTATTAGTTCTTCTGTAGGGTGATTACTGGCATATTTTGCCATCCAGAGGGTTGCCCAAGGGGTAAATGGCGCAATGAGCCATTTCCACCAGATGTGAGCGCCCATGACCTCATTGTTGTGATATGTATCTCGCAATCCAGTTCCACCTGCATATTTTGGACGGCACACTGTGTCCCATTTGACCAGAGCCCATTTGCGGAGTTGACCTGAATTTATCCACAGGAAAGATCGTTGGATAAGTTTGATTTCTTTGAGAACCCATTTGGGAGCAGCCAGGATTGAGAAGAGGTACATCGGAATTGATTGGGGGACAGCTTTAATTAAGACAAGACGACTTGCCATATTGAGGGTCCTGTGATTCCAAGAGGCAAGGCGAGCCTCCAACTTTTCTAAAACAATCCTCCAAGATGAGTGCTTCAAGGCCAAGTAAGTCATGGGTGCTCCTAGATATTTGGAAGGGAGGACAGCAATGGAGAATCCAAGAATGCGACCTATGGAAGCTTGGGTAATAGCAGGTGTATGAAAGAAGAAAAATTGGGATTTGGCTTTATTTATTCTTGCACCAGAGGCTTCTGAAAAATCCATCAGTAATGATTTGAATTGACGAGCTTCCTGAATTGAAGGATGACCAAAAAGCATGTTGTCATCCACAAACTGCTGGTGGGTGAAAGCAGGGGTGTTATGA